>DWLO01004131.1:0-10257 GCA_018245335.1 Dalla quadristriga | reverse complement strand
GCAGCAACTACCATCTGCTGCGATCACCAACCCGCCTGCCCAGCGTGGTGATTATGGGCAATTCCTCTTATTTTTGGAAGAGGCCTTTAGTTCAGCAGTGGACTACTATAGGCTGTTGATGATGATTCTGAATACTATATACTAGGTAGTGCTCGCGACTTGGTCCGCGTGAAATTTAGAAATACAGAAAATTTTAAGAGGTCTATATCAACCCGCATCGCTTACACATTCTAACGTTTTCAGTCATTCTAAAAGCCTAGGTAAACTTTATAAAAATGTGATTCCATCATTGTTGACAGTAAAATGACGGATATTTGAGACATATTTTAACTGTCATAAACCTAATATTTGCCATAAATAATTGTTTTCGCCCTTTATCTCTATCATAAACTAGGTAGGTAGGTATACGAAAATTTAAGTATGTCTAAAATGTCCGTAATGTCTTTGTTAACAATTATATCGAAGCATATTTTCCAAAAGTCGACCTAGACTTTTATAATCCTTGAATATGTTAGAAAGTGCGAGCGAGATAGATGCAAAATGTGAGGTGAAACGTTGTTACAAAAGGGACCCTTGGGGTACAAACGCTAAGGACTATAACTAAAAAACCGTTTGAGATATGTAGATAAAACAAAGCCTACAAATTAAGTTAGTACCTATAGCCCTATACCCTCTACAATCCCTGAAAATTTCATCAAAATCCGTTCATCGTCTTCGGAGCCAATTCGCGACAAAAAACGCAGACAGATAGACTGACAGACAAAAATTCTACGGTTGATAACGTTTAGGTGTCATATCACAGACAGATACTCCAATATTAGTTATTGGCAAGATAAGATGCAAAAGTTTTTAAGGATGTTAGTAACTTAATAACGCAAAAAGTACTGTAAAAATTATCAAAGCTAATTAAAGCTAAGCAAATCTGGAATTTTGGCGTAGGGGTTTTTCCTTTCCTGTGTATAAGATAGCAAACGAGCATGCTGCATGCATGTAAGCTCCACTCATCCACTGCCGCCCATGACATCTGTGACAAACCTCGAACAGGACCGTAAAAAGAACTGGGGATGTTAGTCCAGTTAGTATGAGATGTTAAAAGGAATGTTAGTTGGTCAGTATTCGTTAGTATAAGGACTATTGGAAAAGGCCTGCTAGTGACTGTAAGTGCTTAGTAATAGTCCTGTTCGAAGCTGGCCACGGATGTGTTGCTATCCTTGAGGACCAGTGTGGTCGCCACTTGTATAAGTGTAGCCGGCATCACAATCGGAAACACAATTGTTGAGAAACATTCATTTCACGGCAGAAATGGGTGTGGCGGTGGTTCCACCACCTGACTTGAAATCTCAATTTTTCTATAAGTAATCATTAACAAACACTTTTTTACTTTTTGTAGTATTAATCAAGTGTAGTGCTGCAGCTGCCCCAAAGGTATGCCCATGCCGGCAAACACAAACTAGCCAATTAATATTCCTATTAACACCTAATAATAACAGGACCTACTAAGCAATAGTACCTCGTACAGTACTATTCGAGGTTTGTCACTAATGTCAATGTTGGTGGGACCGGCTCGTTTGCTATTAATACCATATAAAAAAGGCGAAACACAAATTGATTGGATAACATTTGATTCACGTGAGATATGGGTGCAGCACAGTGGAACCACCCCGGTTCTCCATCTGCCAGAAGGTCTCAAGCTTCCCGAAGGCTCCGAGGCATAACTGAAACAATAACTTTAACGATAACAAGCGAAGTGCGATATTGAACCCGCGTTCCGGTGGAGGAATAAAAAATACACTAGTGATCGATCACGACGATCGATCCCGACGTTTCTAAGTGAAAATAAAAAGAAATGTAGAGTTTATACGAATTTTGTTACAACAGTTGGCGTAATTCTTTCGCGTTATTACTAACATTAACATACATATCAATAATGTATCCGGTATAACCTACAAAGATATGGACAAGCACCTCATTGCATCAGAAGTAGCTTTGAACCACTTAATAGTCACGTGTCGCATCTCTCTCGCTCGCACATTCTAACATATTCAATGATTGTAAGAATCTAGAAGACTATTGAAAAATAAAACCATAATCACCATCATCATCAACAGCCTATAACAGTCAACTGCTGAACTAACAGTCTCTTCCAAAAATAGGAGTAAGCCCATAATCACCACGCTGGGCAGGCGGGGTGGTGAATCAAATTCAACTGAAATACCGTAGTTCAACAACAAATATGGTTTTGTGGTCTTTGATTGTTTAAAAAGTTATACAAAAACTGTTAGTAACGTCATCGACAAAAACACAATTTCTAAAACAAATCTTCATGATTAGTAAGTTAAGGTGAAGTTGCGATACGTTAAGAATATATGCAAAATGTGCAATTTGTTTAGAAGGTATTGTACTCACGACGTTATTCAAGCAAATTAGCCCATTGATGGTTTTTATTGAGCTCGATACAAATTTACAAGACAATCTATATTGATACCAGAAAAGGATAAAAGGTAAAATTTTCACATTTTTACCACAGAAGTGACTTCTTCCCAATCAACATGAGTAAGGTAAGAAACATAAGGGATAGGTTAGGCTATAAGTCGTTTTTCCATACAAACATTCCCTTTAGGGAATGATTTTTGGAAAGAAAAGTAACCTGTGTGTTATTATGGTGTATAAGCTATAAATTAAGGATAATTTTATTTGGTTTAACTTCATTTAACTTCTTATTCTGATAGTTTTCTTCTATCTTTCCAGATTATTGTTGTCGGCTTCGTTCTGCTCGTCTTGGTCCAGAGTTTACAATGTGCAGCAATGGACCGCATCCGCAGAGCTTCTGGCGATGGTATTGTTGATTCCGCCTCAAAACCTGCAGCTGCCCCTGAAAATGTGAATGTAGCAAGTTCGACTTCCAATACCAATAACGTCATGACCAATTTATTCTCCCTTGAAACATTTTATAAATTCTTAACCGGCTTTGCCCAGCAAGTACCCGGTGGCGGTCCTTTGACCAACGTTGTGTCTGGCTCATAAAATTGGATTACCTAACGACTACCTAACCTAAGCGAACCTTACAAGTATGCACAAAAAAACAATGTATAAGACGTTAACTCATTCAAAAATTTAATAAAATAATTGTACATCACTCCGGTTCTTTTTCAATTTCTTTTAACTTCTTCATATCACAAATTAATAGGCTTTACTTAATATGTATATTATGTAATATGAGGAACATTGTGTCGAAATGCTTTTGCATATTGTGGGCGTTGCGATCATCTATAATCTAGCCACTAAAAAGGTGTATTTAAACTAGCAAATGATAGGCTCTTTTTTACAATCACGTCACAATATAATTAGAGTTACACGGAACACAAAGCAATTACACGTCAAGAATAACAATTACACTGCACTTAATCACTACTTAGCACGGAACGCGATGATCTCTGTATCCGCGTATGACCCGATCCGCGTCCGGTCCCGACCATAGGTAAAAGTATAATAGTCCCGGCCAAATCAGTTCATTCTACCCCCCTTCACTAACCCCAAGTTTCTTTACCTACTTTCAATTACTAGTAGACTGAAATCAATGTGTCACCATGATTACTAAATACAAACACAGCACAGCGAATCAACACTTCCAATTCAAGACTGACAAATATATAAATAAATACATTGATATATTGAAAGGCGCAGAAGGCCTTTATCAGAATTTAACACTGGACAAAGATCTGTATGGGTTGGTGGGCGAGTAATTCAATTGAACACCTCTTCCTTTGAACTATAAAATGTAATTCTACTTTGACTTTAACGCAGAATTCACTAATAGGTAACGAATCAGAAGCTTTCGTTTATATTTGTAATATAAAATAGCGATTTACCGCTGGTATTACGGTGTCCATAGACCATATAGCATGGTTTAAGACTGTGCCACGTGCGACTTAGGTAAAATTGGAGGAAAGCTTTATGGCAACCACAGAGGCGACATTCCACTAGACTGACTGTACACTCTCGCTTATATTTTACAAACGCTGTTACGACACTCACGTTCGTAAATCACGACAACTTAAGACGCGCCGTCACATTTATGTGTGTTGTGTGGATAGTAAACTCGATATAAAAAATTACGATGTTGTTCTTGAGCAGCTGACGACGTCACGTAATTTCTAAGTAGTCCTGGATGAGGAGTAAAAATAGGTAACACCTGTCATGTAAAAAAAAAAACAAATCAGCGTTCTTTTAGGTGAAGACGCCGTATAATTGCGCCCGTGAGTCACCCACTTACTGGGCCTACTGAAAATCATCGCCGTGGCTAACACTGCGGCATTATGCTGACTGGGTTCCATTTTTAGTCACTATAACATAATATGCAAACATAGAACTCGGTATAATTTATTCTCATTAAAGTTATTTAATTAAAAGTACTTACAATTTGTGAATTCCTGCATGTTTTGTGTGTTATAGGGATATGGAAATAAAGCTTATTCTTTCTTTCTCTTTCTTTCTATAAAATCAGACCATGACATGTGTTGTTGAAGACAATTACTCCACTGTCCCGGGCGAACCGTATACAGGTTCTACCACCTGTAGCGATTCCCTGGTACTCCCCAAATTTAAGCATATAGAGAGCGATAGAGAAAGAGTACAATCTAATGGCTGTATTTAAATTTAAAAAAAATAATAATTTTCCAATATACGAGTACCTACCTAGAAGAGAATATTCATAACTCCTTACCTGAACAGTAAGGCTATGTTAAATATGAGCGGTAGGAGAGTACTTCACTGTGCTTTTATGCTTGTCAAAAGGGTAATTTGGAAGAAAAAAACTTGACTGTCTATTTGAAAAGCTCTGTTGGGTCAGCTGCTTGCATACAAACACACAACTTCTTCTGGAGATGCTCATAAGTACGTCTATATAAAACTGCTGGTAGTTCTTTGAACTGAAACGTAGATAACAGCTTTTAATATCAATAGCAACAGTTGACAGTTGTACACGTGCTGTTCGTTTAACGTCAAACGTTTGTACACGTGCTAGAAGTAAAACATTTATGGAATGAGTTATCTTATTTAACAAATATTATAAATGCGAAAATTAGTTAGTTCCTTTATTTGATACACTTAACTTAACCATACAGCCAATATTAATAGAATTTGGTAGAGAGGTATCTAGTTTGAGTCATGGAGATCAAAATGTTTTTGATCTTGAATAAATAGGTACAGAAATGCCGAGGAAATGAGATCACTATAAATGTAATGCGCACGAAGTCACATCAATTAAAATTTTCAAAATCTCAATCAAAATCGTGGGGTTACCTCTAACTCTGGACTGGGCGGAGAAGGTGTAAAGTTGTAAAGTTACTTCATATGCGAAATGTTTTGCATTATCAAATTTAAAAAACAACAATCATATTAATCATAAATTATATATCAATCATAATTCATTAGAATTCCTTTCAATACACATTTAAATCCATGTCTGCAAAACAACAATTGAGTTATCTGACCCCTGGACTGGGCGGAGAAGGTTTGTTGGACAGCGCAGCACAGAATAAATTATACTACTCGTAGTATCGCATGTAGTCTAAATTCGACCAATAGTGTTTATAAGGTTACTTCAGATGTGAAATTATTTTAGCATTATCAAATGTGCTCTGTGAATGAATCAAAAAACAATCATATTATTTATTGGAATTATATTCGTTACACATTCAAATGCATATCCCAAAACCACGATGGAGTTTTAAAGGTAATTTACGTATTTTTGATACGGTAAGGAAATGCAGAACTGCAACTGCACCTCATTTAAACGGTACTTACCTGTTTAATTGTGCTCATTAGGGTATTCGAGCAAATTAGCACAGTGTTAGTTTAAATTGCATTCCATACAAATTTACAAGACAATCTTTATAGGCCATAACTTGATACCAGAAGAGTATAAAATGTTAAACTTTCACATGTTTACCACAGAAGTGAATTCTTCACAATCATCATGAGTAAGGTACGAAAACATACATACCTGGAAGCTAGAACTATAGTGAAATCTTAGATTAAAATGAATAGGTAGATACGATATGATGATACAAGCGTTACAGAGAAATAGGCTTGATAGAAATACAAGTAACCATGCACCCAGACAATGGGCTATATGCATGTATTTTTTTAATATTTTTAAATTACTGTTTGCTTCGTTATAGAATAGTCACATATAGTAACGTATAGAATAGTAAAATATATATAATGTAGATAGTAAAGTAAAGATAACGTTAATCTATTTATATATTATATCGCCTGAACAAGGCGAAGTTGTACTTCATTGTGCTGTTTAGCATGTACCTCACAGACTACTAAAAATTACTTGCACCAGTATTCGCTGACTACTATCATTCTCATGGTCATTTTCCTATTGATATATTTTCTTTTTTTTTTGACGGATCAACGAACAATTTCACAGTAAATACATTTATTAATTGATGCTATTATAATAATACGTCATCAATTAATGTTAACTATATCGTGATAAATGTGACCAACAACGTGGAATACAGATCAGTGTGAGTTCGATTACAGAATTTTACAGATGCCTAACATATTTATTTTATCTATATAGTACGAGATTGTGTTTAAATGAGTTATTAGTTTCATCGTTTTATTTATTTAGGATCACCAACAAGTCATACATCAATTCACAGACGTAATTTAAAGGCTTAAGAGTACAAACTAAATGTTGTTATAGGTAACCACGGTAACCACATGTATCGCTGGCGAGCTTACTTTAAAAAGTTTATACTTTTAATACCACGATCGACGGAATATAAAGCAAAATCTCCGATTGATTTTCTAATGAGATCAGGCAATAGCAAGTAATTAGTTAAATTTGAGCCCATGCTTACTGTCTTTCCAGATTATTATCATCGGATTCGTTTTGGTCGTCTTGACCCAGAGTATACAAGGTGCAGCCTTGGACCGCACCCGCAGAGCTTCTGAAGAATGCACTGATTGTGAAGATGGTGAAACCTCCGCAAAAATTAATGCAGAAACTCCTGAAAATGTAAATGTAGCTACTTCATCTTCCAATTCCAATAACTTAATGGCTAATTTATTCAATTCTAAGACTATAATTGAAATAATAAAGGGTTTATCAACGAGAATTCCGGGTATATCCGGCTCTGTATCTGAAAAAAATTGATTGCAGGCCTAAACAAACTCCCACGTGCGTGGCCAAATAAAAAATACCTGGATAGCATAAGATAAAAGCTTTTAAAACCGTATCCAGGCTCTACCACCTATCAAAAACCACCTATAAAAGCATCCTCAAATTAATACAATACATTATGTATAAAATATGACATAATTTTATTAATCTAATAAAACTGTTTGTTTTATTCATCAAAGCTGAAGTCGTTTTCTTTATCTTTTTACAATTTCCTTTAAACTTCCTTGCTTTAATATTCCAGTAGGCTTTGAAGGCCGTTCACATTTTTAGCCACGTGTTAAACGTAAAACATCAAAATCACAAATGACCAAGACCCGAGAACAAACATTTCTCTGCCAAACAAATATCTGCAGCGGCCGGAAATGAAACCTAGTACCCACCACCTAACTCTGTTTACTTTAATCTAAGCTCTCTACTCTCTCTTCTGCCATATATATGACGATCATTCACCAGATTTTTTTCCCGAAGGTTGAATTACAGAGAACTTTTGTAACATGAAATTTCACTTTTGTATCGGTACATTTAAATATACTGTAATAAAAATTGCTGTCGTCGAAACTGCAGCGTTAAATGTGCGACCAGTTGCAATTTTGTCATTTTCCTACACAAGGACGTAGATAAAAAGACACTTCAATCTGCGGTAATTCCCGACCGCGCTGATAATTCTAATTGCAGTTTCCAGCAGTACTAAAAATTGTTTAAATAGAACTGCTGTAGTGAAACAAGTGTAATCGTTTGCAAACCTATTGTCTTTTTGAGTGTCAAAATGCTTTGTGCTTTGTTTTTAATTTGTATTTGTTCATGTGCTCGGAGCTACTCCTTTGATGACCACTATGTTGAGAGCGACACTAACTATCAATACAAAGAGAACCCTTGGAAACCAGTGTTCGGGCCTTATAGAGACCGTATCAAGCCCATAAAAGCCAAAGACCCCAAAGATGATGACAAGATGTACATTCAAGCTGGTGGAGGTGTAAAACCATACTTTCCATCTCCATACTTGTCTGGACTTCACACGTTCCCATATTACGCTTATGGAGACGTGCCGTCCATATACGCATATCCTGATTTTAATTTGTTCTTCAAAAAGGATAACAAAGAGAAGCCGTATGTTTCATATCATTAAATATATTAAAATTAATAAAAAAATTAATTGACTATATTAATTTGACATTTCTGAAATCTCGAGTTTTTAATGTAGAGTAGACCAAATACAAACGATTAGCAACTGGACGATTACTAATATTTGCGAATAGGATTAACCAGTCCAATACCAACTTAAACTAACCAACTAATATTCCTATTAATGCCTAATACTAAGAGAACTTATTAATTTTTTAAAGTATTTTATAATAAAATTATTTGACATGAACTATATTTTTTTTACTGTTTTCTAACGTCATAGGCTCTGTTACAACACTTCACTAAATAACTATTTATTTTTCTTTACATTTTTTATATGAAAACAAATGGAGTCAAATGTATATTAAAATTTTGTTTAGGTTGTTCGTAATTCCCTTCTTGATTTTGAATGCAGACCCAGAACCTTCGAGGACAATATTTTTAAATTTTGTAGCAGTTACAAATCTCAGTAGGCACGTAACCGCAACTCAGTCTTTCTTTTGCATCCACTCTATTTTAGCAAATGGAACAAAATTAATTTATTTTCTATTTTAATATGGTGCTTAAGTACCTTATTCAAAATCAATCGAAACATTTCATGCTAGTATTTGAAATTGAAATGAAACAAGGCTGTGAAAAAGTTTAGGACCCGACTAGGTACATGTATCTTTCACTATTATTTGAAATTTACTATTATTTTGCTAAGACTATCAGGCAGGCGTTGAATAATTAAAGTAGGAGGACCTAAGCCTTCGGTCTCGATGGGTGTGTCCTGACAGTGGCACGGAGTGGGATACGGATACGGAGGGATACACATACGGAAGGGCGACTAACAGTCCTATTCTAATGAAAACTTACCAACTATCATTTCTAAACAGTCCCTCACACAGTCCTATTCGAGGTCCATGGGCGGCAGTGGTTGGCGGGACTGCATTCTCGGTTGCTATTCTCATTACATCTAAAACGGGTTTAGGTACGTTCAGACTTACACATCATTGCCATCGTGATTTGACGAATGATTACACTTCCAAATATACGCTTGAATTCTAAGAAATTAAATAATAAAGCATGTCAATATGTTACTGGAAAATCCGTGATGATGTAAATGAGTTGTAAACAAAATAGATGACTGTTGATGTAGAATCCAAAAATCTATTACTTACTAGATTAAGACCACTGAGACGCACGTTATAAAAAAAATCTTACATCCACTTTCAAATTTCATCCACTATTCCTGAGTTCAAGCTATGTCTATTTACACATAATACATAAATAATAATAATAAAGTTTTCGTCTATGTGATTCTACTGCTGCCTCTATCGCCTACAAAGTGAGGATTCTGTGAAAAGGAGCAGCTGATTGACAACGTACAGCTTATTCGCTGGGTCTAGAAACTTGATATAATTATTTTGCATGTATATTTTCTGTATCACGTTTTCCCCCACTAGAAAAGATTTGTAAGAATTTTACCTCTAAGAGGGTACGGGAATACAAATTTGTAATAAAGCCGCTATTTTCGTTACGTCTACCATTAAGTTGCTACCAGTATTGTGAATTCGAAAGCTTTTGAATATGGTTAGCTTGTGTTATATGTGTATATATATATTCCGATAGCTTGAACCCTGAAAATGGGCATAGGCTATTGTTTACAAAGGGGTTGAGAGTTTATATGGAAAACGAATTTTCTAGTCTAGTATCCTATATAATTATAATAATAGGTATACCAGATTTTTCCCGCAACTGCGCTAGCAAAGTATCGGTAGATTCTGCCTACCTCATCATTGTCAATTATTGCAGTGCATAAAATTATAGGTTTAATCCGTATAATAAGTTACCCTTGATAAATTCTCTTATAATAAATTACGCTCACATGCTCATATTATTACTTAATATCTCTACATTTGAGATTCACTTGAAAAATGTAAAGATATTAA
>DWLO01004130.1:0-10259 GCA_018245335.1 Dalla quadristriga | reverse complement strand
TCTAAATAAATATATAAATATACATAAACAAATATATAAAATACAAGAACAAATACATACGTAGATAATATAAAACCTGTATAAGTATACATAGTTCTATACATAACTTAAAATTCAGAGAAAAAAAAACAAACGACGATTATAAGCATGACTGCACTCAATGAACTATGATAGGTTTGATGCAAACTGAGGTTTTTTCCGGAGTTACGTCGAGAGACGACGAATAGACGTTCCGAATGGAACACAGATCACAGTTTAAAATCAGTACGGTCCCGTGTTCAGGAATAGTACTGTACAGTGGCTAAACCGTCCAGACACTGACCAGATGTGTCCAGGAACTCTTGGGGTCAGCAACATTTAATAGGGGAGTGAAAATATTTATACCACTACAGAGCAAATATCCACAGGCATACCGCGATGTGCGCTAGGTGATGATGCGAAAGCTTTCCTTAATTGCGCTCACTTCGCAAATGTCGCGAGGGTGTGAAAGACAGCGGGATCATTACCAAGATTTGTCAGTTGTAAAATATAGATTTGAGTTTTGATCGTGTGTTCTTGCTCGAAAAGAAGCGGTGATTGAGAGTATTTGCCATTTCGGACTATCTGAGGTTCGGCGATATGTGCGTTAAATATCACTTGCATTATCAGTGAAGGAAAACATCGTGAGGAAACTGCCTGAAAATTCACCATAATGTTCTACAGGCTTTATAGTCTGCCAAGCCGCACTCGGGTAGCCTGGTGGACAGTGAACTAAACCTTTCTTATTCTGAGAAGAAACCAGCGCTCAGTAATTGGGCGGGTGATGAGCTCATGTTGATGATTCTTGCTCAGTGACGCCTGGCTTCTTAAAACTGTATTGCTGGGTCACGGACTCAATGCAGGTTTCCCGACGTTAGCGGTGTATGTTATGCATACGGTATACCTCGGCCACGGAAGAAATCAAGCGTAACGTAACACGATTACCATGACACAAATTTTATGTTACACGTCAAGGAATATATACCTGGTGAATTGTTTCGTGTAAAGAAAGATACACATAGGTATGCTTGCTGGAACTTGGCCTGGTGCACTGCCGTGCGCTCAGATATATTTTTAAATTAATAAAATGGACGATCGTTACGGACATCGGACGATGGTTACCATATCACTCTACGGCAGTAGGAACACTTGAGTATTGCTTACCATAGTATGTATAGGTAGTGCGAGCTTGTAAGCTCATCCATCAGTATTCAAAGCCCTCAAGCCCTTCAGTTCCTCAGACACTTCAGCACCCTCCCATCCCAAGGGAAGAAAGGGAATGGGCCTTTTAAATTTACTGGGGCTCGGGTTGGCTCACGGAGAATATTTTGTTTCTTGTTGGTTCATTGGCTCGTGGCACTTTGTATGCATGTACAGCTGACTAAAGGTTTAAACAAAATGCAAGAGTTTGTTAAGGGTGTGGCACGAATAGCATACGTCTTGTTCTCTTCGCAGTTGCATACGCAAGACGCAGGTTAAATGAGCGGTGTGGTTGCGGTCAAAGGCTAAGGTAGAAACTTTGTTATGACGGCAACTATACTCTGAACGTAGCAGATACGTATTATGTCGGATCCCAGTAGATTCGTACACAGGTTCACCCACTCACATACATCGCTCATAGTGTGCAGTAGTAGCGGTTATCGATTGCGCGGCGACCACAGACCATCTGACCACAGATGTCGCGTAACTATGACCGCTGAACTGACCGCTGAACCGATCCTTGCCGCAGTGCTATGACATGTGTTCGCGTACGCTTGTACGACAAAACCGCAACAATAGACGAATGGGGCCGCCAGTTAGCCTCGATGTGCCTTGACGCGGCCACTGTGCCAGCTTTGCATCCAGTGTTTACTATATCTAGTGCTAATATTTTTTTTAAATTTGTGAGTGTGTCTTGAGCTTACTCAGCTCCGGGCACTTCGACCATAGCTGATCGTTTGTGCCCACAGCCTGTTAGAGTTCGCCATTCAGTCCTATAGCCTTGAGGAAGGCTAGGAGTTTGCGGACTGTTTTGATTTAATCTGGGTGCACTTCGTGCTAATGTATATCTGAACATTCTAAACACAAATAAAGAACAGAAAGTAGCAATATCAATAGTCGATAACAATATCAGCGTTCGATTGAAGTGGTCACTTCTACCAATGCAGCATGTAACCAACCTCAAACACGTCTTCAAACTTGCTATGACCACCGTGAATTTACTTTCATAATGTAGCCGCGTCTGTAAAAAAATGGTCATATTATGTTACCATATCGTTGAATTTCATGCCCAAATGTTTTTTTTTAATAAAAATTTAAGCAAATTATTCCGTCGCGTCTCCATTCTTGAGCGCAGAATAATTATGTTATAATAGCTTGTATTTTCAACGCAAAAACCTTACCTTCCTCTGCACCATCCCACAGCTGACGAAATTTGAACTCTTTCTTTCTACGATAAAGTTGATATTCGAAATACTGTTCCAGTTACAGACCACACAGTAATCTTACCCCGCAAGTTTTTTGACATTTAAATAGCGGCGCTAATTGCTATTTGAAGCACCGCTACAACCGTTGTACACTCGTAAACAGTCATCGTCTTCAGGATAATCGCAAGAACACTTCATACATTTCTCAGCACTATTGTACTTTGTAAAATTCTACATTGGTTATCTATATAGATGGAGTAAACAAAACCACTGCTATTAGAAAATCTTTGAGAGATTATTGCAACACAACATTATGCTTTATTTTAAGTCCCTATAATGATTCGATAACCAGTGAGAAAGCACGATGTTGTTACATGGAAGTCAAGAGAACAAAGCAGGCCCCTCGAGGCACTAGCAGAGTGTCTCACTTTGATAGAGTAATAAAGACCGACCTAAAGATATAGAGCTCCTCCTTTATCTAAGGACGAAGATCGCCAGAACGCCCGTAAGTGCTTTCAGTAGATGTTTCTTTGTGTAAGAAGTGCCCTCTATCTAGTCATGTCCTCGATCTTTGTATCAGTGTAACGTAGATGACTAAGATGTTTTTTGTACAACATTTAGTTTTAATACGTGCTTATATTATGTTTTTACAGCATTTTATAAGTTTTGTTATTTTGCTTGCAACGAGTATAATATGTTTTGATACTTGGGTGATTTATAATCCGTAATCCGTAATCCGTACTCGTAGGAGGTTGAGTCCTACATCAACGCCTGAGTCCTTACAAGGCTAGGGAGGGATGCGTAAATGCATTTCCCAGCGTAAAAAAAGAAGGTTGAAATTTACCTTCGAGAATCTCATTTTTAGATTTGGTGGTGGTAAATTGCTTATATATCTGATTTGAACTGTCCAGCCACAATACAACTAAATAGTTGCCTACAGTTTGTTGTCCTAAAGTCAGACTGACTTTAACTGTACAGCACAGCATTCATATGCTAACGTTCTGAAATATTTACGCTTAAGGTGGTAAACTATGACTGTTTTCCATCACGAACTAACTGACTAGAACAATTGTACAGCAAACGGTATCACCGAAGATCAACGCCTCTGAAGAAATCAGAATCGTGCGTTACACGTGTTGTATGTATTATTTATTAAGTAATCAGTGGCCACATCTGAAAAGGCGATCTCTACATCGTCGGCTAGAGAGCGGAACAAACGGACCACTAAGTACCTACTAATGTACTGTATACTGTGTACTGTATACCTACTAATGTAATTTGACTTCATGCTACTGAATATGTGATTAATTGTAATGGAGTATTGACATTACACATTAAATATGAGAAGTAATTTCAATAGTTGGATTTAAAAAAATAATTCTTGCCTTTACATTTGCTATAAATGTACTTCAAATTTTTTTATGGCGCCAGAGCCCTCTTCTTAAAAAAAAAATTATGTAGATCTTCCATATTCTTACTCGTCAATGAAACTAATTTACTTTTTAAGTGATTTAGAGGGAGAAGCGTAAACTTATTGGCGGCAAATCACTATATCCACTGTATTTACTACGCGAGGTGCACTAGTCTGGTGATCCATCAGCATTTAAAAGTCCACTGCTGGACATAGGCCTTCCCTAATCGATGCCATTCCGCCCGGTCTTATGCCCTCTAAATCCAGCGACTTCCCGCTATCTTCTTCAGGGCATCAGTCCAGTCAGTCGGAGGGCAACCAGCGCTCCTGTTTCCGAGTCGTGCTCTCCATTTGAGGATCTTTCTTCCCCATCGGTTATCGGTCCTTCGAACGCTGTGGCCTGCCAATTCTGCGACCACGGTAAACTGTAGAGTAGACTTATCTGGTACTCTGTTACAATACGCACTTCGTTTTGTCCGTATACAGTAGCTCGTAAGGTTAATTTAAATAAAGCAGTTGTTGGATTAAATTTTGCGGGGTTAAGAGCCTCCGAGTCCTTTATATTCTTTTATTCGACAGTCCCTAGGCCTCCATCACCATCAGCCTAGTATGTTTGTTCGCCGTTCTGCGCATAAAAGTGCACAGTATTATTTAGTCCGGATTGTGGTCGCCCACAGCAAGCTCAAATTATCGATTTTCAGCGAAATTCGTGACAACGGCTGCTACGTGCGACACACGTCTACCAAGCGAACTGTGTAATTACTAGTTTCATATGCGGTTGCAACAGTAATTGCATAGCGTTACGCCTCTTGCATTATTCAACGTCCGATTACGGGAGAAAATACTTGATGACGTTTTATTTATTTGTGTTTTGTAAGGCGCGGATTAAGATGACTTAATATTAGATTTCTTTACACGATTTCTAAAACACGGGATTTTTTTCACATCTATATCATATTTCAGTTTGTTGCTACCTGATTGGATAGATTACGTAAAACAATCATTAATACAGTTTTAATTTTGACCATTTTGTTCGGATATGTATAGAGATGCCGTAAAAAACATATTACAAAGACATTGTTTTTATTGTTTTCATTCCTATGTACGAGTTTAAACCGAAGATAATATCGTGAAAACAAGTGTATATTTTATAACGTTTCTGTCGATACTGTCATTTATTTAATACATATCGCACGCTTAATGTTATACAGACCTAATAAGGCATAAACTCGAATTGAGTTACGCATACTCACAGGCTTCTCTTATCGTCATCTATGATTTGAAATTGAAATTACAAAGAAATTCGCCTTCTTTGTTGACACAACGTAACATGGGTCTTTTTTATTTCAATATGTTTTTTTGCAGGGAATTGCAGGAAGGTTTATTGCGTTTCCCCAAAATCTACTTTTTTGAGTTATGCCAGTATATTATCAAGCGTGCGATGTATTATTATTTTATAAAATATTTACTAAGACCACAGATAAGGACCACGGATAAGATAGTAGTACACTCAATAGAAAATGTAATTTCTCATACCTTTATGTTCATCCTAGGGTCAGAGTTCCTTGGAAAGATGCTGATCTCCTTTGCTTAGCTCTACATTGGCTTCATATTTGAATCGATCACAACAATCAATTTTTCTATTAGATATCGTGAAGTTGTAAAGTGCACGGAAGTTGCAAAGTGCGTTCTGCATTATTAATCACCCGCGAACTGGGTCGAGGGTCCATTCAATACTTTCGACATATTTGCATAAACAAATTTACGTGTTTTTAAATCGTTTTGCCTACTAAATTCTTTAGCTTCTTTAGCTAACTATTTTTATTTATCTGATTCTAGTATTCTAAAACAGATGTTAATTTCAAAACTAAAATAATAAATGCATACTTACTTACAGACTCACACGTAAAACAACACAATTTAACACCAAAGACCCGAGTACAATAATTTATCTGCCAAATAAATGTCTGCCCCGGCCGGGGACCAGTCAGGGTCACTGACCAACGCGCCGTCGAGTATATATAGTGGTGGAAAAGAACATTTAAAACATGATTAAAATATCAATTACTTACATGTAACATAGTTGATAAACTGGCAATTCTTATTTAAATGAACTTTAACAATACATTTGAAGGGACAGACATTTTATAAGCAGCATATTCAGGGAATGGTCTTTTTCCAGCTGTTATTTTTATAGGAGTCTAAGCGAATAGACTGCTGTTTTACGAGCGGGCGGCGCTGTAGGGTTGGCACTGGCAGGCTGGCTGGCACCATCGATATTGATATGACCGTTCTGTTTTATCCTTTTATCATCTCGCTAAATGCTATCCTTTAGTCTTCTCTCACCTACCCTACCTTAACCTTGCAACGAGCTCTTGGACCTTATAAAATCTATGGAATGGTCACTTTTTGTCAGGACATTAAAAGATCTCAATTGACGTGTAAAAGGTACTATACGAATATCGAATGTATCACTGGCGGTCTGGCCGTCAGAATATTTACTACTAGTTTATTTATTTATTTAATTATTGCATATTAAGTGCCAAATGTAACAACTTTAACATTTGGTCAGTTCTGTACATATGCCCAAGGGTTAACATGGGATTGCAATAGTAATTTGGAGTGGGTTAAATCATTATTTTGTTTAGTAAAATATGAATAATATCTCGTGCAATTCTAATAAAAATTAAAATGTCAACCTAGTTTGCTAGACGTTATTTTTATCTAGCAGTCTATAATTTTAAATTCGAATTTAGAATTCATCTTTTGTGTGTAGTGTAAAATACTGGAAGAGTTCGATTTTAAATGGCGGTCGCTCTGTTTGCAATAGAGCGAAGCAGTTTGGAACATTCTGTAACTACACAGACTATCAAGTCTTTTAAATGTGCTAGGTACGGACGAGTGCATTATTATGATTATTATTTTACTCTTTATTATACACCATAACATTTATTTATTTATTTATCTATGGTAAATACAAAAACAAATAACGCCACCCCTAGAGTTCCCAAAGGCCTATTTCAGTGTCGATCAAGCAGCGTGCCAATGGCAACGGGGCCCTCGAACCCATGGCTGCAAACGCCTTTTACGACTATTTTATATCTAACTTTTATTTGTTACGACTTTATCACGATTGACGATAGCCGTGAAAGAAAGTAATTGCCATTCACTTTCCTTCCTTCGCTAATTGGACGCCAAGGCCGTACGATTTTATGGTTACAGTTACGAATTACGATAAGCTAAGTCTGTACAAGCTAGCGTTATTAGCAATTATGAACATAATATGATAAAAAGAGAGATGTATAATTTGAATTTTTATTGCATCAAAAGAAGGATAACTTGTTTTATTATTTTTCTAGTAGTATATTTAAATAATAACAACCCAAAACGTGTCTGTAAGCTTGTTTGCTATCTATTTAAATAACAATCAAGAGCTGTTCCTTGGTAAACGCATCACAACGCATAACAATTCATAGTTTTCCGAATAAGGATTTTTAGGGAAAGCAAAATTGGAAAAGTTGCCCGGACAATTGTCAAATTCGAGATAAACTGGATGCGTTTTTTTCTATGATATCTTCATAGAATTTGGTAGAGGTAGTTGGAGTGACGGAGATGGTCATAAGATACCTACCTACTGTTGATCCCGAAAAAGTAAACATATCCCAAGGGAATTATAACATCGTAAATTTAACGCAGTCGAAGTCGCGGGCAATAGCTAGTTTCTAAAAGACATCCTGTTTGTGTTAACCCGTTTTATAATAACAAGTAAGCATTAATTTGAACAGCATCAGTCGTGCCTTTTCAGAACCAACGTCATAACATACGTGTTAGATTGACTGCGTAAATAGAACATGTGTGGTTAATATCTTCAACATCTTTCAAATGAAAGAAGGCATTTTAATAATTCGAACATTCCTGTGAAGTTATATTGTTGAACATTTTAAATACGCTCGAATGTCGTCCCTAGTATTGATGACGTCAGTAGGGTTAGATGAGATGCAGTAGTGAATGAAGATTAAATAAAAGTTCATTGAAATCGTTAAGGAGTTAAAAAGATTATTAATTAGTTGACGGTCCTATTCGAGGTTTGTCACAGGTGTCATGGGCGGCAGCGGTTTGGTGGAGCTGCATCGTCGTTTGCTACTCAATACACATTAAAAAAAAATAGAATCGTTAAATTAATTTGGAGACTGTCATGCTATAATTACAGTGTGTCGAAGCAGAGATATCCGTTATAATAGTGAAAATCCTCATAGATATATCAAAGAGCGCTGCAGCTTCACTTAAATCTAAAATGAAAAATTCCGCTCCCAAGACCACGACACGTTGATGGCTCCGGGACACTTTTCGCAATCTAAAAAGGAATTCAATTTCATACTCTGCTGGAAAATTTCCGGCCGGATAACGAGAAATTCTCCTCTTTTCGCCGTTTTGAATATTTGCCGAGTACAACTACACGCGCTATTTTGGTCCTTAAAGTAAACATTATGTGTACCTACTCGTACCTATTAACCGCAATACGTGTGTAAGGTGTCTGTTGAAACACGTTTAGTTGTTTGTTATCAAACGAAATTAGACGCTTGCTTTGTTACTAGACAGTAGCAGTAGCAAACTAGGAAACATCCAGTTATCTTTTTTCATCTTCCAAGTTACTACAAGCAATACAATACAAGTTACTACAATACCTACAAGCTATTAGCGGCAGACTGCAGACAAAGGATCTCTCCTCATAACTGAGGAGGCCAGGAGATTGGTCTACCATGCTTCTCGATTGACTCAACAAAACACATTTTGGTGGAGAGGTTTGCAGCCACCTCGAGTGTCTAAAGTTATTAGGCCTCCGACAAGACTTTGCCAGTATTACCCAAAGATAATAAACGGGACAAAAGTGCTTTCCGAAGTACAGAAACGCATAAATTTAAGCCACTTACTGTCACCCATCCAGCTCGCGACTGCACCCTAGGGTTGCCAGGTGTAGTTGACACAAGTCCCGGGGCTATGTACACAAGTCCCGGGGCTATGAGCGGCTACCATCCATTCCATCATCCAAGTAATAACTTTCATTTTATTCCGACAATATAACCAAGCAGTCGCCCTGCTAATTCGACGGATGACGTACCTACATATCAATAAATGGCGAAGCGAATGAATGTCCTTGCATTTGCATACCCGCCTGCCTAATAATGGCACTAGGAAGAGTTAAATGCCAACGTTACCGTTTGATAACAAAAACAAAAAATGCTTGTCTTCCGATGCATTTTATAATTACGTGACAAATATTGATAAGAAAAAAATAATGCAATTTTACAGTGGTTGTCTTATTCTTCGGTGGGTGTGTACGAAAAATGGCACTAAGTATCTCAATAAACAGAAGCATAGAGTTTGATCATGATGAACATAGAAACAAATTCCAAACTCCAATAGCCACAGACGGAATTGTGGCTGAGATAGTAATTAATTACACAAGAGTTCAGACCCGCATGGTCGATGTATTACTCATCGCGTATTCATCGTTGTGAATGACATCAGACGATTTGAGACGATACAATTAACTAAAATAACTGAGAAGTTTACACTTTTTTTGTGTAAGTATTTCATGCAAAAAATACTTGATTACATATACTTAGGTCTGTAATGGTGTGTGATGTTTGCCATTAATGGCAAACGTGCGTAGTTAATCAGCAGACCTTTGCTGAGCCCAACTGTAGGATAGGTTTGAGATGGTGATGATGATGACCACACTAAAGTTTTCAGAAAAGGTATCTGACTCGTTGGAGGTTCTTTGAAGGTAATAAACCATATTGCAGCAAGTTCTGACCTCAGAAAAAGCTCGAGATAGCAGCTATGAGTAATCTATCGTTTAGAGTACCAAAGAGATTACGGGGCAGTCCATAAAGAATGAAGGTCAACAGATTAAAGATTGCCAGTCAGTCCATTATTATCCCATCCACAGTTTCTCTGATCTTTTTATTCAAAACTGTTCCCCGGAGCTATGTTCGTTCTGCTTTGACCTCTTTGCCCTCGTCGGTTAAGGTGATACAACGGTTTTTAGTGTGTCTTCAATTCCTCAAATTTTCCTTCATAGAATTATGAACCTTATTTTTGAACATAATAATATGTCTCTCTTGATCATAAAGATGTAAGTATCACAGAAAAATAAAACAATTTCTTGAAATTTTCTCGAGATATATTTTTTTAAGCAAGATGAATAATTTCCATACTCTGTGTCATTTTCTCGAATTGTTCACGCAATTATTTTCAAAACAGTATAATAATCATTTCTGAAATGTAAAAAATCATTTTCCTAATCAGTCAGATAGTTTTGTGAATAAATATCAAAATGATACGTTGATTATTTTCGAGCGCGCGCTCACTATAGACATCTCACCATTTACGTACATGAAATAGTTGCATCACTGTCATTT
>DWLO01004129.1:0-10259 GCA_018245335.1 Dalla quadristriga | reverse complement strand
CATATACAATACGCAGCTATACATTCCGCGAGAGTCTTGTATGTTTGTATGAGCAAGGTGTGGATAGGAAAAGTACGTAGTTCTTTGAAAATATATATTAATTTCTTTAATCGAGTAGCTATATAAGAAATGTGTTTACGCCAGTTTAACTTTTCATCAATTATGATACCCAAGTATTTGATCTAAGACGCTCTAGTTAACATTGGGCAACTGCATACCACCTGTGTTGTGTTCCGTTGCCTGTTACATTGGGATATATGTATAGTTCAAAAGTGCTTGGGGATGACAAAATAGATTTATGAAGGCACAGATATTTACTTTTATTAAGATAAGTTTTAATTAGATTCCGTTCAGTATTTTTTGCATGATTGAGTAACAAACATCCAAATATCCATCCAGCCTCATAAAAATGTTCAAAATTAAACTAGTTTGGTTATTAAGTCCCTTGTTATATTTTAATTATCGCTTGCTTTTACGGAACACACTTTAAGGAAGCTTGTTTGGTTGTAATTCTCAATAATAATATAATAATAATAGATTTTGTGATTTTAGAGAACCCTGACTCGTAATAAAAGCGTGAGCTGTGGAGTCAGTAAGTTCCCAAAAAGGTGCTAGAATAGTAATTTAGTTACAGTCTTTAAGTCTTAAACGTCACGTACGCGCACGCGCTGCACGCGTGCTAGTCCAGCACCAGCGACGTCAGGCACTACCGCTGGGACAGGTAGTCGTCTAAATGCTCTGCCCCGGCTGGGAATCCAATCCAGGACCCATTGCTCCGCGCAGGTTCAATACCAGTCTAAGCCAGAAAGTCTTCTAAATGATGCACATAAAAGTGATCTTACGATGCACAGTGTCGTCCCGCAGGCGCTGCTGTTGCGCGAGAGGGCGACGAAGCGTTTACTTGCGCACACGCAGGGTCACGCCCGCGCACGCGCCGCTCGCGTGTAGATCAAGTGCCAGCGACGACTGCGACCCGCACTCCAGCTCCGCGGCAGCAGACAGGTTTACCGCTGGGCCAGCGAGTACCTAATCGAAAAACTCACATAAAACTGATCTTACAATGTACGGTGTCATCCCGCAGGCGCTGTTGGCGCGCGAGCGGGCGGCGGCGCGTGTTGTCGCGCACACGCAGGGTTACGCCCGCGCACGCGCCGCTTGCGTGCAGGTCGAGCGCCAGTGACGACTGCGACCCGCACTCCGACTCCGCAGCGCTAGCGCTACAATAAAATAAGCACAATCAACTAAATTATGACACATACAAACAAGCAAATAGGGGTTCAGAGGTTTTACTTGACATTTAATTGATCGTATTTTACCTGTAAAAACAATATTTGTATCTATCTATAAGCAATATTCACTTATTCAGTCTATTCTATTATATATTGCCGTATCAGCTGAGACAGATGGAAAAAATTCTATCGATAGGTATAGCCAGCCACATATACAGAGTGGATAGTCGAGACGGGGCATTAAGGACAAGTACCTTAACCGTTGTAGAAATATTTTGACCTGCAATCACAGATTTTGGAAAAAATGTACTGTCACGAAAAAAAGGTCAAATTACACAAACACTTTTTTTGTGTACCCATGAGGACCAACTGAGCTAAGAGTATTTTTAAAGTCAGAAATCACGAAGAATGAATCCTTCTTGCTCAATCCATCCGGAATAAACAGTTTTGTTAAGTATAAAGTATAAGTTGCGACTATTGCGAGTCGCAATGCCTACAAAATGTATGGGAAAAGTTTTTTCTGACTTTAAAAGTACTTTTACCTCAATTGGTCCACAAGAGTATTTTGATCCTTATTAGAAATAGGATCGATTGGCGTCAAAAACGATGTTTGTGTAAACTGAAATTTTTTTTTGCTGACTGTAATTTTATTTCCTAAATCTGTGATTGCAGGTCAAAGTATTTCCAAAAGTTAAGCATGGTCTCCTAAGAGCGTTTTCCCGTAGCTACGGCGGTTAAGGTACCTACCTGCCTTTACTGCCCCGTCTCGAAAATCCACCCTCTATTCCACCGATAAAAAAGCCGTTTCGACGACGATCAGGTGAGGATCCATCTATCAATCCATCAAGGAAAAATCTATATACGAAAACAATATCTCTCACGCATCCCTCAAACCATTTAAGAGGGCCCGTCAAAAGATAAGTTTTTGACCAACTAGGCATTCTGGCAGGGTCGTTTTTCAGAAATTATCGTTACTTTTTATCACTTCGACAATGTAAGGAATAAGTACTTATGTATAACTTGCGTACAACTAAGTATCACACACAGATTAAAGTTAAAAACAGAATAAGGACATTAAAAAGTACAGAGTTCACAGAATATTTAAAAATATATGTCTAGTCCACAATAGCAATGCATCGTCTGAACTTAGATAGACTGCGACTTAGATGGCATGTTGTTTACTGTTTTCGTAACATAAAAATTCCAGTCAAGGCCTAGATCAGCCAAATCGGGTAGCTTCGAATGTCGTCAAATGTATAATATTCGATGCACCCATTATTATCCAGGGTGTATAATAATATGTTATAAGTGCTAAATACTGATAATCATGCCTATACCCAGGTCGACAGACAAACGATGACAATACGTTTATATATTTTTAAAAAAATCTTTAAAAAAAAATGTTGTTATAAGAATTGAACTTGTTATATTTTGATGTTAGAATATTTAACAAATACAAGTGGAAAATATCTTACAATAGTGCAAAGTATAAAACCATATTATTAAGTTTAAGGTTCGAAGTCAAATATTTGTACTTTTAAGTATTCTGTGGTCAAAGTAAACTATTAAAAAGTTAAAGAAAATAAGCATTTAAGTGAGAAAATGAATTGAAGAATGGGAGATTGTAAGCGATTTTATTTTACCTCACAGCCGACTGGGGGGGCTCGTCTACGGAGAGCGCGTAGCGTCGTAGCGGCCTGCGTAGCGCGCTGACGGACAGCGTAGCGCGCCCGCTGCCGCTGCGTAGGTCCGGAGCGGAGCCGAACAGCGCTCGGTCCTTTGCCTTCGCACCGCTGGTTCTGTGCCATATATACTCACTGCCCTATCTCCTCAAGAAGCCTGCGAGTCCAATGCTTACAGGCCGCTTGACTACATGTACGATTAATGATGGTGTAAGATGACCAATGTAAGCTTGAAAAGTAAGGGTGTAGCTACTACGCATGTCGTTTCGTCCTTAATGCTTTCATATACCAAGTATACCACATGTTTTATCGATGCCTTAACTGATTTTTGTGTACGGAGTAGTTCAATGATATTATAATTTGTATGTATGAATACTCTACATATTTTCGTAACAGGAGGGGTATAGCATAGCGTATAACAATTTACATATTGAACGAACGTGAAAATACTTGAAAGTGCATACCTGGTACAAGCATGGGGTGGGCGAATCCGGTGCGCAGGTGGAAGAGGGAGCGAGTGCGGCAGGGGCAGTACGTTAGGCAGGCGGTAGACGCCGAGCTGGTCGATGCGCGCGGGCGCAGTGCAGGAGGGGCCGCGGCGCGGAAGGGGCCGTGGCAGCGCCTGCGGCCGTGCTGGCGTCACTTTCGCAGCGCTGTCGCGAGCCTCGAATGTCATCACGCATGCGGCCACTACGATGAATCCTGGAAGTGTAACCGATATATTGTTAACGTAGGTCTGGTGACGCTGTGAATACGAATAGGGACAACAAGACGGTCATTCGATCTTTTTCTTAACGTGTGTGATATATAGCACAGATAAAAAAATTAAGGAAGTACAATAAATGTGAATACTCGATTGAAATGATTTGAGAATTAGAGTTAGCTAGGTCTGAGGAAAGATTTAGAGATTTGTAAATATCACTTTAGTGGTGAAGGAAAATACCGCGCGTACCTAATAATAAAAATTTAATTGTTATAATTTTTATTATTATTGTCCCAGGCGTAACTGGACGCAAGTCTTCCAAATGACCCGGTCCAGCTTCGCCAAGGAGGTTCTACATGTAGACTCCCCTTTGAGACACTGTAATTCTAATATGGTGCACATAGCGGATACGATCCTCGATCGACTGCACAAAGAGTGGTTAAACTCGAAGGTGGTGTCCTTCAGGGTAATTTTTATTATTACTAATATTTTAACTAGAAGATAGAGAAATATTATAAAGACTATGGCTAAGTTTTTAGTATCATTAGTACCTACTATTTTTTTTATTGATATAAGATAGCAAACGAGCATGCAGCTCCTGCCATGAGTATGATATGTTCTTGTATGAGTGTAGCCGGCATCCACACCTTTCCGACTGAAACACAATTGTTGAACAACAATTATTTCACGGCAGAAATTGGTGCGGCTGTGGTACCGCCCCGGGCGAACTGTATATAGGCTCTACCACCTACCAATATATATATAACAATTCTGATATTATTCTAGTCAATTTTATTTAGGTTTGTGGTATTTTTTGTAATTATAAAAATAGTTTAGTAGGTATCTAAATAAGTGTTGTTCATTAGTGTGAATGGCCTGTACCCTTCTAATTATCTTTAAATTAATAACTGCAAATACAAATGATGGCGATGACTATTGTATTGGCTACATACCCCCAAACCCCATAACAATGGGGCCGGCGTACGACAGGTTGTTGAGATGAAAGCCGCGCGCCTCATCTTTGACGGATACCGTGGCGTTCCCACGAACCTCTTGTGCGACTGACAAAGTGTCTGCGTAGTATCCTGAAAAAAAAAATTTTAAAAGTAATTTATGCACAAAATAATATGAGAATTTGATGAGATTGAAACAATAATATTTAAATGTCGCATATCCCTGCAATAGGCATGTGTTATTATAATTCCAACTTTCTGTGTCACTATGACTGCAACCTATAGTCGCCTACTGTAGGGCACGGATATCGCCTCGCAACTGAAGAGGCCTGGAGCGTACTCTACCACGCTGCTCCACTGCAGATCCTTGGAGGGATTAGTGGCTGACCCGAGTTTCAGAAGTTTTTCAGGCCAACCTCAGGCCTTCGACAAGGCTTAACGACTGTTATCTGACGATAACAACCAGGCCCGACGGCTTAGCGTGCCCTCCGAAGCACGAAAGCGCTCAAGAAATTTTTACTACTAGCGGTCAGACATCCAACTGGCGGCGCGGCTTAACTCGTTAATCAGTTATAATTGATACTCGCCGCGCCACCACGAATGCTTCGGTGTCACTATACATATACGTCCATCTAAGATATACGAGTATGTGTATATGTAAATGTTCATTTTAAGTAAAAAGGTTAAGTAGAGCAATAGTATTTCAAGTTTATAAGGATGAATGGATTGATGAATGGATGGATGTATGCTACCAGTCATGCAGAAATTACTGAATAAATACTTATGAAATGTGGTGTAAAGACAGCTTGATCTCTGGAAAAGGACGTGTCACTTAAAATAAATTTCATCCCCTAGAATAGTGCAAGTTCGTATGGGAAATACTTAACGAGCGCTTTACAAAGACTCTCATATAGTTCAGAAAGTAAAATTCTACAAAAAATTTAAATACTATTTTTGGTTTTAGCTCAAGAAACTACCTATTCTTTGTAAAGTTCAGGCGCTAGATTCCTGTGACAGAAAGATACTGATAACGTATACCTATTATAGCCATAGCTGTGCCCAGCAGCATGAGCAGCAAGCCCGCAGACAGCGCACGGCACGCGTGCCACAGGCACTGCGAGCTCATCTTCCCCCGGACCACCTGCAAAGTGTATGTTTTAATACTAATCCTTACTTATAAATGTGATAGTGTGTTTGTTGGTTTGTCCTTCTTTCATGCTGCAACAAAAAATCGACGTATCGACGTAATTTATTCCAAAGATATTTTTATCCCGGAAAAATGCACTGTTCCTCTGGGACATATAAGGTAATTTTACGCGGATGGGGCAGGCAAAGCCACGTAAATAATAAATAAATAAACACTCACACACTCCCACCCCCATTAGGATTCCGTGTTACGGACACACAGGAAACAGCCAAAGCCAAATAAATGAGGACAGACCCCGCTGGGAATCGAACCCGGTCCTCCCCAGCTCGTCAGAGTAGTAAGTCAGGCTCACTAATCAATGCGCCAATAAGTAACAAACGTAGTAATTTGTTCATTTTACCAATAATACTTAGCTATCAATAAAACAATACAGATACATAACAAATACAATAAATAAATACATACAGGGATATATAAATACAAACATATATATATACATAAATATATACATACATACAACTATCTATATATATATCTATATTATCTAAACTTAATATTATAAAGAGGAAAGATTTTATGTTTGTTTGTTTCTTTGTAACGAATAGGCTCCAAAACTACTGGACCGATTTTAACAATTTTTTCACTAATAGAAAGTTTAATTATTAGGAAGTAACATAGGCTATAATTTATTTCTAAAAAACTTAGAAAGGTGCAAAAAAACAAGTTATGTTAAAGAAGGTGTAAAAAATAGTCTCAATAATTTCCTTTCATCGCGTGCGATGCTTAAATGGTTAAAGGTAAGACGAAATGATGTACCAATGAATTGTAGGACTAAAAAAGATCTACAAAATAGTTCGGGGGAGTATATATCTATCTATAACAGCTAAGCTATATAAAGCGTTTCTATATTTAAAAAAATATAACAACCACTACATACTTTAGATGCACTTTTTCATGTGATAATATGAATCCTTATGAAATTAAAGTATTTTATCATCGAGATAATTTCAAGTAGATAATTTTTTGTCTGTACGTCATTAAAATTGGTCAATTCGTTGAGCAGATATCATTTAATATATATATAAAAGCGAAAGTTCACTCACGCACTAACTCACTGCTTAAACACGAAATGTCGAAAACGACTTGAATCTGAAATTTGTTGGGTTTTTAATAAGTCGGAGACATCACCTGAGACCGGAAATTGCAAAATTAAACCCCTAAATTGGTGAAATTGGGGTTAAAAGTCCAAGATTTGATTTGAGTTTAATTCCACACGTACGAAGTCGCGGGCAACAGCTAGTTTATATATAAATAGGCAAAGACTATACAGTTCAGTTCCTTTTTTTTCCTTTGACAAGCTTTAGTGTTTAAAAAAATGTTAGGAACATGCAAATTTTAGTATTTATGTTTTTCTTGAATTTAAAATTATGATTATGGTCTTATTTCGACCAGTAGGCGAACACTAGTTATATAGTAAAGAATAGTAAAGTTGAGCTAATTGTGTCGAATCGTGAGTGAGTACGTGAGGAATTATTCTGAACGTGCCTTTGTTGCTTACGTACTACATGAACCTATGATCAGAGATAAATAATACCGACCGTTTCAATTTCCATTCACCCGTCACTTACGCAGATGATAATAGTTGTAATGTATTCATAGGACTGAGTTGCGTGCGCAACAAGTCCTCAGCCAACTGTTGAGTCTTCAGGTCGGATGGTGACATACACATTATAAAATTTTGTATTTAAAAAAAAAGAATAACACATAACGTGGCGAGCATCGTGAACGACTAAAGCCGCTCGTTTTACTTCAATAAAGTATGACTTGACCGGAAAGCCTAAGGTCGTTTATTCGAGGAAGTAGGTATGGTTGGTAGTACCTGAACATTCCAGGTGGCCCCGGAGGCAGGATGCGCTCGCCGCAAGGGCCCCGTGACGCTCCGCGCGCGCCTCATGCCGACTGTCGCGGCTGCTCGCATTTTACTTAGTGACTGCGCGCGCACGGATCCAGCCTCCCAGCTCCAGGCGGCCCAATTCAACAAACAAAATCGAAACTTATCGTAGGACAATCGTTGAACCTTAACCATGACGTGTTATCGCTTATACGATAGAAGCACGTCGCAAACATAGAGTATAGATTTGTTTGATTTTGTAACCGTTGAACGCAATGGATTTACAAGTTTTATTTTTACTTTACCAGTTTGCGCATCGTACGCCGTAACCACTATGTCATTTTATCTCCTGCTTTCCGATGATAAATTTTATTAAAATTCTGTAACAATGTACGATTCTTATATCCATAGTAAATATGTATAAATCCTCGCTATTGATTTTGGTGTAATCATTTTATGTTTGGGTAACTTTGATTAAACAAAGACTCTTGGTCTAATTGAATGGTGGCAAATCTCCTCAATTGCCTGAAAAGTACTGAAAAATTATGAGTATAATTATTATGATCCCCAAATACAGCAATATCTTTACTATATTACGTCTTGAACCTCCCAAGAGCTCACAGCGCCTAGTGGCCGACAGCCATTTTGGAACATACATATTATCTGCAAAGGGAGGATTGGTTTTGTCACTGCTTACCCTTAGCAACGGAAATGCAAGGTAAGTTTGTAATAACATCGCAAAACGACCAACTTTTTTATCTTGCTTGAAGAATTATGTAAAGCAGACTCACTTTGGCTCTACGTGAGACCACATTGCTTTTACTTCATCTTTATTTATTTATTATTTCATACTAACAAAATGTGCACCGGGCCATTTTAATATTTAGTCAGTCAATCATAATAGTAGAGACACAGCAGTGTCACAACTGCTACCATGTGCAAACAGAATTTCTGAATTATGCATTAGGTACTAGCTGTTGCCCGCGACTTCGTCTGCGTAATATTTATGAGGTTTTAATTCCCTCAGGATCTGTGTATTTATTCGGGATCAAAAGTGTTCTATGACCATATCCGTGTTTCAAACTACCTCTCTACCAAATTCTAAGAAGACCGGTTTTGTATGGTTTAGCCGTGAAGGCGTATTAAACAAACCAAAACAAATGTTTGCATTTATTATATTTGTAAAATTACATACTAAACGTTAGATTTAAGATACATTTATATAATAGGATCTAGGATCGCCCGGTTGTCGAAATATGACCACAAAACGAAAAAAAACATTTCTGACGCTCACACATTTTATATTATTATGTGAAAATCACCTTCTCACTCTAATACCTGCATTCCACTGCACGTATCGGAAAGCATTCGACAAATCTGCAATGTAATACGAACCCAACGATATGTATCATCGCGATACGTGGAGGGAACACTCTAAAAAACATACGACAAGGTGACCCAGTGCGTATAGATAGATAGTATACACTGTTCAAGAAGTCATATTGAAACTAAAGAGTGTCATCAATGACGTTTCCAAAAAAGTCAGGAATCTTTTAATCTCAACGATTACTCTTGTAAACTGTTACCGATTTTTGGGGTCATTATTAAATAGATTTGGTGGGATTGCTATTCTGTGGAGCCCGTATCGTACCGCAAAGGACCTTCAAATGCTGATTGATATGAATACCATTATAACATAAAGATTTTACGGATGCAGTTACACTTTAAGCTTTAGCTTTTCAACAAGCGGGTGTGGGGGCCGGGCAATAGAAGATGTTTTTAATTTTTTTATTATCTTTAGTGGAACCTTTGAATACTTTCTACCTACCCCTTGCAATTTGCAAGGGGTAGGTAGAAAGTATTTATAATTATAAACCTACACATTTTTATCCTATACACCGTGAGGGATGGAGGATAAAAGGAAAAAAGTTTGTAAAAAAAATGTATGAGGGATTTTTTTTTGTTTTTTTAGTAATTCTACGATTTCATACTTCGTGCTTATAATAAATACTTCAACTTCTGAAACATCAGAAATATCCTTAGAAGGTTTAATCTACAGATTTCCACTCGTTTACCTGTACGTTACCTGTTCGCCTCCTCTCTCCTAATTGGCTGCGCGCTACAGGGTACATTATAATATTCCATATTGACCTCACCACCTATTGTAAATGGAAATCATCATGGAATGCATTTAAAAAAATAATAACATCGAAGGAGATTTTATTTAAACTTTTCGTAAAATTACCTTTACGCTAAATCCAGTCTGTTTACCAATATTCCGCATTCTATACCTTTAGTTATTACCCTCTTATGATCATCGTCATCAGTGAGAGTGCGAGCACTTTGCATGTTAGTAAAATATAACTTGAGTTTTAGCATATTTAATTTGATTCTTCAAACTTCAGAACTTCAGGAAAATGCTGATTCTACTGATACTACAGCGCCGCGTTGGTTTTTTAGTCGTATTGGCAGGAGACCTCGCACTGCCATTATCTGCCAGCTAAAAAGACTGACATTACTAGATCGAATAATTTGGAGATAAAAATAAATATAAATTATTTAGATTATTATTATTTAAAATAAATATAAATAATAATAAATTAATTTTAGTCCGACTGCTCCACCTTACCTCAAGAATCGTTTCCAATTTTTAC
>DWLO01004128.1:0-10260 GCA_018245335.1 Dalla quadristriga | reverse complement strand
TTGATTACAACACTGTCTCACAGACCATTTATGGTGCTTTATCCCTTGTGAATATTTGAGCCTAATTGAATTCGTCCACTTAGTAATCTACCTACGTATATTTTTAATGGAGTCCATAATAAATTGATTGACCTAACACGCAATGGGTGACTGATATCTCAGCGACTTGTTAGCTGGTACCGTCACGGTGTAAAAAGGATAATGGAATAGACAAGGCACTTTTATTTTATTGCCCGTTATCAATCCGTTTACGTTAATTGTGGTTCGATTAGTTAGACAGGTAGGCTGGAACGCTGCTAGGTATATATTATATTACTCACGTATCTACTTTCCATCAAGATGGGATTTGTAAGAATGGAAATGAAGAGTTTCATTGGACCCAGCTATAACTGGAGTTTACAGGATTCCATCCGGAGCGCCAGAAAATGCCTTTTAGGCTAACTCCTATGTTTACTGATCCATTCTACTATTTAAATGGCGCCTCAGTCGTGAAGAGAATGAAGAGATATTAATATACACTAAGAACTTAATATTATATGACAATAAATAATATATATAAGATGATACATTTTATATTATTATCAAGTAAATCATAATTTTCTATCATTAGGTAGAAATCTTCTTATTTAACGACAAGGTAACTTTATTATTAAAGCATAATTCATAACATAATAATAACAATAATATATAACGCTTAGACACTCACACCCCCGCACTAGGGTGGCTGTGTTGCGGGTGGCGGACACATACATAAAACAACACAATTAATAATATATGTTACTTTTGTGGGGGGACAGTGTGAGGACTGCATTAGTGTAAATTAGTCCTGTTAGTAAATATTAGTAAGTATCATCCAGGATGATAATCGTTAGTATTACTTGATTTTCGAAACTGGTCACATATGCATTACTATTCCTGAGGACTGAGGTGGTCGCCTCTTGTATGTGTGTAACCGGCATCCAACACCTTTCCGACCGAAAATTATTCCACAGCAAACATTTATACAGGTTCTGCCTATCACCTGTTAAAATTACAAACTAGATTATCTTCAAGGTTCACCTTAGAAAGTTGTTAAATTATTGTGTTCTCATTTTTAGACCTAATCTTTAAATACTTGGCTATACTTTTGCAATTTTTATACATAATAAGATGTTGGCCATATTTTTAGAATTAGCCAACAATACTATGGGCCAGCGTAAACATATCAGGTATTTTAAGACGTAAACAACAAAGTGGCTCTGACGCCGAGAAATAATATTATATTCAGTCGTGATTGTCTAAAATCGTCATTCGCCCACTCGAAGACTCTACTACTTTAATAGAATGACCTATAAGTCAACTGGCAATTCGTGCCTGCCTATATTGTACTAGTGAAGTCATTAACACCGGTCAAATAATAGCCCCAGCTAAAGCTGCGTTTAACACATTAACATCGCCAATACTGGCTTCTTTACGTTGTCACTACGTGGAGGGATTCACATGGAAGTCTGCCGCTAAAAATAGGTTCATTTAAATAATGACCTCCACTTCTTAAGCGAACTCTTCCGTTTATCCATCAACATTTACGTAATTGGTACACAAATTTGATGTCCTACGGTATTTACCAATCAATATTAAGTAAAGAACCACACGCAACTCATTTTTGTTCTATACATAATATTGATGAACGTGCTAACATAGTCAGTAGAGACGTCGTCCTTACATATAGGTATTGGGTAGCCTTTATGAAAATGCATATTATCATAATCCAATATGAATGATGGGATGGGGCATTTACGATACTAGTATGGACATGGGCATAGTCAAAATATTTGTTATTAACAAAAAGCGGAAAATACCGTTCTTTCCTCCAAACCTCCAACCAAACGATCCCTTTTTAATTTTAATCACTTAGGGTACTACAAAAGAATGAGTTTTTCGCACATTACAAGTTGGTATAATCTATTGATATTGTTTTTTCGACCAGAAAGTTACAGGGTCAATGTAAAGTAATATGTAGTGTATTACGATAGGACATACTAATAGATACCTGGTCGGTATCAGTATTGCATATAAACATAATAATATATGAAAAATTGTTGTAAAAACTTTAACTAACAGTAACATTTCCGACACTTACGTGCATGCCAACAAATACTTGAAAAATGTAATATGCCACTGAACGCCTTTATTCTATGTGCTGTTTACGTTCTGCCAAGGACAACCTTTAGAGCAGACCTTCTCGGCAGAAACAGATCACGCATTACTTAAGCAGCCAATATTTAGGAGTGTGGGTTCCGCTGTTCAAGATCGTTTTTGGGGGTCAGAGCCATAATGTAAACATAGCTGTGATATTTACCTTGATTTGTATGAAAAATGCATTGTGATCAAAACCGAGCAACAGTTCCCAGTTGTGTATGGATATATCACAATAATGTAAATCGTATTATCGCTGGGTCTCAAACTCATACTTATCATTTTAGCACATTCTTACCACCATTCGTATATCCGTATTCGTATTGCTAGTAATTGGCGTTTACTGACTCTACAGTGCAAATTAAATTAATGTATAGTAATAACATGTACTAAAAGTAACAATATATTTTTATGTTCATTGCAATAAACACCCTAACTGACTCGTTAACACCTCCATCATACACTTTGCATGCTATTTTCGTCGGCTTTAAAATATCGTACCTATGGAAATAATCCTGCCTGGTTTTTCAGTCGGCCGTTCAAAATATATATTTAAAGAAAGCCCGGCAGTTGAAGGATTTTTTTTTGTTTGATCATTATTCGTCTGCTGTTGTTGCTCATATATTATACGAGGCTTAGCCCGCGGCTCTGCACGCGTAAACTCCCTTATCTATCCCGCAGGAACCGTGTCCACGCAGACATGTACATGCGTGGTTCTATGCAAAAAATTACATCGATCCGACGCTTTGTTGCAGCGTGAAAGAAGGACAAACCAACAAACACACTTTCACAGTTTTAATAAGGATAGTAGTTTTAGTAAGGATAAGGATGCAGCTGAAAATCTGACTGTTATGACTGACCCTTACTCATCAATACGCGTTCCAGTGTGATTAGGAGTAATTTTGTTGTCCTTTGTTACACCTCTCTTTTACTACGCCTTTGACCTAATAATATTGAGGTGTAATGAAGACTTTCAGCACATATATCTAATTTATCTTGCAGATAAATTAGGTACCTACCTACTACATGGACATAATATTCACTTTCATCTCAACGGTCCCTGGCTGACGTTAGCCATTGGACCCGGTTATTGGGAAAGCCTATACGGGAACAGGTCCAATAGGTAGATTTTAAATTTTGTACATTAATAGTCCGCCGTTTGTAAAAGTTTTACAATAAAGTGTAAAATAAATTAAATAACATACATAGATCAATTAAAATTGGTTACTGATTTCAAATTTAATAACGAAGTCTAAAATCAGAAATGGGTGTGGCGGTGATAACCTTATGTGCCTTAAGTGATTATGCAGTGGGTTTTTTGTCTCTTTTTAATAATAAAAACAACAACAACATCGGAACGCATGAACAAACACCAGCAAGGAAATATTATAAAACCAATAAATTGATAGAAATCTGACTATTGACAAGACAAAAAATACTGTTCTAAGTGTAGGTTGAATGCTCTCGTTGATCAAGATTGCGAAATCTAAAGCAACTTCCTCGTTGGTCCAAGATTTTATTTATAACTAAACAACTACTGGTTCTAAATACAGCTCAACAAGGATGAGAAGTCAAATGCCTTGTCTTAACTTATAAGTTTCTGAATCGTATTAAACTTTAGCAATATTTAAATTATTTCAAGATATTACTTAAGATTTTTCAATACTTCCACGGAGGATTTGATTATAATACGAAGATGACATCATGATTCTATGTAAGAAAAGTAATTTTGTGATTCGTCAACAAAACCACCAAGGCGGAAATTTAAATTGAATACGATGTGCAAAATTTGTACAAATAATATGCATAAATTAAACATAACACAAATTTTACAGATTACTAAAGAGTTAGGTACTGTAGATAAACAATTTGATCAAGAATAAGACTCATAGGACATTCGTTATTTTATGGTTCTTTATTAAACTAAAGTTGTGTTCCGAGGATTATAGCAGGCCATATTGAATTATAAACATTGCCTGTATTACATTACAATGATTTTCAGCCACACTGCAGTTGATACGTGACTATGAACTCACAGTAGGTGGGCCATTTACTTATAAAATGTGCTATGATACCTACCTTGAGACTACTTCTCAGTAACATTGATTACCTGTTCGCTTGTTATGGCAATTAAAGCTCAACTACTTTGCTCTCGGGTATTCTACGTCATGTAAATATTAATAGTAATAAAATTGAGTTTCCTGTACATCAGATTAATGCTTATAGTAAATTTACCTTGCCTCTTTTTGCCGATTCTATCTCTGGGGTTTCCTGTGTTTAATAATCACGTAATTTTTCAAATTAGTTTTTAAATATTGAGGAACGTTTCAGCGCCAAGGAATATCAAAGAATCATGTTATCAAACACAGCTTATTATTCGAACCACATATATGGTCTTATAATAATATACTTATTCAATTTCTTAAAATGTACTATAATGAGAAAATTCTGAAGTATTTTCTGTTATGGGATCAATGAACCTTACAAGCAACTAATAGAGCAGATGCAGAAGAGCAGAGAAAATGGGAGTCATTTCAATTACTGACACCCTTTTATAATCCGAAAAACGTTATTGATTAAGCTTGCTAAATTCCTTATACTGAGAACCTAAGCTAGAGCCATAGCTAGCCTAACCTAAAACAATTTTGATGAAGACCATCTCAAAGTAGAGTTCTGGGAGTCGGTTTATCTAAACAAGAAAATGTATCGTGATATGTTCTTATCATACACGTAGTTCTTAACATAGTCAGTTCATATTTATAAATATTATATACTTATTATAGTGAAGACATTTCCTCACGTATGACGTATATTTCAATTCAATCACTTGGCGTGCTGGGAGGCTTCGAGCGAGATGAAGAAGGCGTACGCGTACGCGACCGTGTTGTTACTACGCAGAATCGTACGTCACGAACAGTCACGATTATCGTACGCTGTGTCACCACATTTCACTATTATACAAACACACTGCGGACAGTGCGGACTGCACGCCACATGTATACTAACCGGCCTTGCAGACGGACGTGTATATTGGACTAGAGCCTTATCAGACTTAATTGATAACGGACGAACACAATACTAAAGTGTGCGCTGTCGTCACGTCACGGCATAACTATATTACTCTCGTATTAGTGACATATTTACACGATAAAGAACTCACTGCTGTAAAGCTGACGTTGTGTTTTACCTATTGGATTTGGTTGGAATTGCTTTGCTCAACTTAGCAGGTAAACGTATTTTATAATCTTGTTTTAAAGCACTGTGTATTATACTGTTATGTTTGTTGTCTATAAATGGAGGATGGAAATAACATTTTATTATCTTGTAGGCACGCACAAGCTCTAGCTAGTGTTTACCTACTCATAATATTCACCAATAAAAACCGTAGATTTTGAAATCAGTTTATTTGACCAAACATTATTGTTAGCAGTCCACATACTGGGTTAGGAAAAACAAGTAAATAAGTTTCACTAACTATAAATTTTTTTAAAATAAAATTAATAATGACTTAAAAAAAAATTAACAAACACACAAGGGCAACTTTATCCCATTCCCCTCCAGGTAACCCAGGGTCGATTAAGGAAACATTATAATGCAGGTATTAACGACCTAGAATAAAATAAATAAGCTTAGTTATCCTAAACTAATATTACAAAATTTAAATACATATTATGTGCAATACGTAATAATTATACCTTTTGGTTATAAAATTATGGTCCTACGTGGCTTTTTTTATCTGAACAAGAAGCAACGAGCATGTAACTCCACCCATGATATATGTGACAAACCTCTAATAGGACCGTAAAAGGAACTGGGGATTTCACTCCAGTTAGAAGAATGTTAGTTGGTCGGTATTCGTTAGTATAAGGACTATGGGAGAAAGGACTGTTAGTGGCTGTAAATCCTGTTACTAACCGGACAACTGGACAATTACTAACTATTAATAACAATTATTCGGTATTAGTGATAGTCCGATTAGTAATTGTCCTGTACGAAGAGTTGAGGACTAAGGTGGTCGCCTCTTGTATAAGTCTAGCCGGCATCCACACCTTTCCTACCGAAACAAAATTGTAGAAAAACAATAACTACACGGCAAAAAAGGGTACGGCGGTGGTACCGCCCCGGGCGAGCCGTATATACTCGTAGGTTATACCCCCTCCCATGATTGTGCCATATATTTTCCGAAATAAATAAGGATGCTTAATATATTTAAAGTTTTGGTCTCGTAAGGTTTTAAGATACATACCAAATTAATTCGTTTATAGTAATTTATAGTAATTAGGTAGGTATTCATGTCATTATTAACTTTTGGCCTCTACAATCAATCTTCATTTGCGTGTCTTATGTGTTCAGGTGAGGATGTGTTTTAAAGAAATCATTATCCGGTATTTGGCAACAACACTAGTTGTCAGTGTATTTACTTAGATCGTCTCTACCTACTTATTGATTTCGAAAACATTATATTATTTTATCAGGCATATCATCGGGCTTGTAAGGTGCTTGTAAGTAATCAGATAACGAATAAGATGAGGTGCTAATTACATTAGTAATGGCTTTGATTAAGTATAACAAAGCGTAGTTAGTTAAATTATTAAAAAATAAACAAAAAAACCCGACTGAAAGTGTATTTAAAACAGAAAAGAAAACAACAAGCCGATAGTATGAAGTAAATGTTCATATAAAGAGCTTGTTTAAAGCTATCGCAGTCGAATACAAAAAAAAATTAACACATATTTATGTCTCCGCATGCGATAACTTTTTAAATTTTCAAATACACAAGCGAAGTTGTGGGAAAACGCTAGTATTATATTTATGTTACAGTTACTAATTAGCATTAAAAAAAACACAGAAAAAAAAGATATAACTTTTTTTCTACAAAAATACCTTGGACGGCGTTGAAAAACATAACCCTCCTTCTTACGCAGTCGGGTAAGAACCTATTTATATTTAATCGTTTGATTTGAACGTATACGGTTCTTTACTCACACCGGTTTTATAAGTGGTCCGGTTTAAATCCAATAGCGACAGGTTTTACGAACATTGGTTCTTATAATCTCTAATGATAGGAATTATTTCAATATTATCGGGTACGTATAGAAAAGTACCGATTCAATCGTTCATGAATACCTACGTTCTTTTCCACACGCTGATGAATACAAACAATATCCATTGAAAACAAAACAAGAACGACGCTTACGCAATCGTGTTCGGTCAGTGACGGTCAGTGTTTACGCGTCGTGCAACATCCGAATAAAGTAGGTAGACGTCTAGATAGAACACAAAAGGTAAAATAAACATACACCCAATTGATAGGCAAACGAGACGAGTCATTGAACTCTCTGAGACGACGCATTTCAGCCGAATTCACGAGGTCTACTAATTTTATCGCGCCCTGAAATTATTTGCTCAGTAAAAGTTTATGCGCAGAAGACATCCATTAATCTTTCAATTTACGGAAGTGACACAAATAGTAAACCGCAAAGCCGACAGCGACGAATATTTGAAGATTTCGAAATATTTGTACCAATTGAGGTATTTACCTTATGAATGAGTGGATTTACGGGAGTGGTTTTTAGAGCTTTACCTTCATAGCAAAATTTAAAAGTTTTAAAATTTCCGTTCGTTCCATTTTCAGTTATAGTTGTCCTTTAACGACCACTACTCTTGTATGGTTGTTCTATAGCGACAAAAACGTAAGTACTGGGTTATAGACATTGTGCATATTTTAGCAAGCCAAAGTTCCAAGCCTATTTTAATCCCATGCTATCTTGAATGAAGAATACATTGCGTTCATGTTCTTAGACATTATTATTGTAAGCAAATATGTAGGAAGCATTCTATTACAAGAATCATAAAGTTCCTTAAGCTACAGAGCCGGCGAGCCAGAGACAAAATGCATCTATTCCCGCGCTAATCCCGGACCATGCCAACTATCACAGACTATTTCCGGCGCAGCGCTATTGACTTTCAAAACCGTGGAAAATTTGTCATCAACGTTACATTCACACCTTGCGGGCCATTAATAACTTAACGAAGTCGAAATTCGACTAATAGTGTCTGTAAAGTTACTTCAATCAACTGCGAAATGTTTTTCAAAATCGGCTCTGTGAATTCATCAAAACTCAATCATAATATTCATATAATTAATTGGAATTAGGTACATTTCATGCATATTTAAAAACATCTCTCAAACACAATGATAGAGTTACCACTATCGAGAAATAAAAAGGGCTTTTCAGGTCTTATTTCGTTTGCAATTAGTAGTGCACGGGACTTTGCAATTCCGCTCTTAAAATACAATATTCGTTATCCGCATAACATTTATGATGATGATGATTTATATGTTTACCATCCACGTATACTGTTTATTGTATTGTGTGGTTGGGAGCGTTGGGACATACATACTAAGCGAAACATAACGAGTATGATTTCATCTTAATGCCAGATAAATCTTTGTTAAGAAGTTGTATGTATGATATAATGTTGCTTGTGATATGTTTTCTTTTTAGTCAAGTGTCGAGTCATTAAGTGGTCTACAAGTCTTTGTATTTAACTTTCCATTGGAAAAACAAACCGAATAGCATTTTAAATACCTATACACTTAAAATTTGTGTCTTGATAAGGGACCATTAAAATCTAATCAGTGCTATCGACATTAATGAAAACAATATAAAAGTTATCATTATCGTCCTTAAAATATAGGACAGTCAGTCAGTTGCTTTGGGGCAGTTTAAAGGTCGATGCCATTATAATTTTCCAATATATTTTTTCTGTCCAATTCGAAATTACGATACATTGTTAGGACGTAAGCGAGTGCAAAAGAAGACCGCTCAAATTTACAACTTACCACTTCAAATCAGGTCCAATTTGACAAATGATATATTAATTGCCTAGTACATTATATTGTTACGTCGAACACTTTAAGGAAATTATTACATACGTACCTACAATAACTTAAATTAGACGTATTTTGTTTCAAAATATTAAAGATTAATGTCACGGCAATAGAATGGAGATCTTAAAACCATAGTTTCAGCAATGCCAACAAAAAGTGCAATCAGTGACAAAAAACTTAACAGGGTTTTTAAAATCATTCCCACTTACGATTTTACCTTAATTCACGTTTTTACCTTGCTCTACATTTACTCAAAAATTGGTTTTAAACCATGCAACATTTATAATCTACTTAAACTCTGCACACAGTGTAAGTACGTAATAATTTTTCAATAGGAATAGTTCAATTACTTTCCACTTTACCAAGAATGATAAACTAATGAGTTTACATATCAAAGTTATAAATCGTTTATTTGAATTGACGCGAAAACTAAACGACTGATTTGTAAATCTCACTGTCCAAAAGCCTGCGGTTGAACTGCAATCTAAGATACATCTACAAATAGATTATCTACAAATTGATTTGTGTGAGTACTTTCATTAAACACACCTTGACCACTCTTCACTTCGCGCTAAATGGTCAGAGGTTTTCATAGTTTCGGAGTAGGGGCTAACTAATACGTACTAGTATACTAATGATTTATCTTGCATCTGTTTCTAAAACTTTGTAGTATCTTTGGATGAATTTTGACAACAAAACGAATATTTACAGCAAGATATTAAGTAAATTAACTAATTCCAAATTTTTGTACCATTTAATATGATAGTCCTATTATTTACACGCACTAGCTGGACGTTAGTGAACAGTCGTATTTCAGCAGTCCTTGGATTGGTTGTAGGCACTTAACCAAATGGTGTGGAAAATTACGACTCGTTTTCACCATTATTCTCTATAACTAGGTAGGTACTTATATGAAAATTCAAATATGATGACCGTAATTTTATTGTCAATATAGTTAAGTAATAAAAAATTTCAAAAGTATATCTATTTTACAGTCGTTGTAAATGATTGAAAGTGCGAGCGAGAGGGAAGCAAAGCTGGTAAACGCTCGAAAGAGCTGTTTTATCTTCTATCTTCTATCTTCTATACTATAATAAAACTCAAAGGGCACTAATTCTGTACATTTAATATTTTTTCAAAATTTCGATTAGGGGGTGCTTATATAACGAGATGGAAGCCAAAAACATTTT
>DWLO01004127.1:0-10261 GCA_018245335.1 Dalla quadristriga | reverse complement strand
GGACTATGGCCTAACCCTTCTCACCTTGAGAGGAGACCCGTGCTCAGTAGTGGGCCAGTGATGGGTTGTGATGATGAACTAAATGAAATAGCCCGTATAAGATAAGATAAGAAAAGATTATCATTTATTCATAATGGGGAATACGGACAATTTTAAAACATAAATACAAGATATACAATATAAATCGGCACCATTATAAATCGTAAGTGGTTCATTCATACAGTGAGTGACAATTCACGACCTTCCTTATTTGTATTTGTAAACAATCTGAATGGCAGGTGTTATAGTTTATTGTAACCCATGTACCAGTCCCTCTAATAGACCAAGAATAGTTTTCTTTTCCATAATAGTTTATGTGCACCTGGCGGGGACCACCTTCGGGTTCACTAATCAATCACAATTAAAGTGCCTCAATGGAGTCTCTACATGTTGGACCTGTACCCACGCAAGCCTTCCATATGGCCGGATCCAGTTACACCTGGGACCCGTGAAAATCAAAGGGATACAAATGATAATATTTTGGTCCATACCTAAGTATACCTTTGTTTCTAACTTGCCTATTGTTTAAAATTAAATTGTATTTGTCAACTTCCTTCAAATGTGTCCAAGTCGCGAATCCGTGACTCCGTGCCAAGATTCCGTAACACGATTGTCGCAGTAGCCGAGGCTCAGTCATTCGAAACAAAGCTATGAGCGTGGATACAATTTAAAATTATTATACAACTAGTTGAAGCGCTCACAGCCGTGCGGCGAGCGTCAATCGGAAATTCGTAACTGATCGACCAGATTAAGATAATAATAATCATTTTATTGCAGACATAATAACTCCATACACAAAATAGATGTTGGTTACAGAGAATTCTGTAAAAAAACTATGATAGAAATGAACTCATTGATACACAAAAATTATCATACCCATAATTCAATGTCAAAGTTACAACATTAAATTATTTCAAATTATATCAATAAAAGTACTGTGGTAAAAAAGAAAAAAGGCCTACTGTCGAAAGTTGGACGTGTGAGCGCTAACGGCAAAATATCGTGAGCGCTTTCGTGCTTCAAAAGGCACTTTAATCAGTCGGTACCAGTTGATTATCATAGATAACAGCGGTGAAGCCTCGTCGAAGACTCTCGAGCACCTAAAAACTCCCAACAACTAGCTGCGGTGGAATCAATATACTTAAATAACTTTAAGATGGAATACCTAAGCGTTGTAAACAAAAAGTATTAACATGATTTTGAACGTTATTTATTATTATTATGGCAGAGTAGCGCGGCCTGAGAGAATTGAACGATTGAACGGGGTTGATTAAGTACTCCGATACCCTGTAATGCTGTAACTGTAATTGGTATAACAAATTTCCACTATTAAAATCGCGCCAAAACCAGAGAACTTGCTTATGTTACCAATTTAAGAAATTGGAGTGTCTGTCTGTGATATTAAAATTGAGGTCAATGAAATGAAATATGCTATTTATATCACACCTAAACCTATTCCACAATTTTTACGATTTTTGTATTTCTGTGTGTACGTACGTGTTTTGTCGCTAATAGACTCTGAAACCTCTGATGGGATTTTGATGAAATGATCAGAGATTGTAGAGGAATACTAACTAACACTATAGACTTGGATTTATCTCAATATATCAAACGGTTGTTTAGTCATAGTTTTTACAATATGCTTTATTGTGCACACGTAATTACAGCAAAAGCAACAGTATACCCAGAATACACCGTGCAAATGGAGTCTGTACTCCACGGGTCCACTGTTTAAAATGTTGTGTATATCAAAATGTTACGCGGACAAAGTCGCGAGATCTTCTTAGCTTCAAGTATAATAACGCATAACATCATCAACGCTACAATTAGGCGGGAAAATAAGCGGTGAGATATTTTATCCCCCCGCAGAGTAGAATTCAAACGGATTTAGAAATGCTCTGTTTGTTTAACCCTTTTCATCTGATTTCTCAAGCAGATTACTGTTATCAAGACACTCTCGCTGAGCTTAATTTGATGGGTTATTTGTTTAATCTGCAGTGTGCTTTGTAATGTATAATCAACAAACGAATTAAGTGATAACATTTTCAGGAATTGTCGAGGGTACTCTAACTTACCGCATAGGCTGTTTTATGTCAATATCTCATACCGTTTTATACTTATCCCCTTTTAATTGTTTCAAATGTGCTGTATTTCGAGAATTCACGCGGGAGATGTCGCGAGCTCTCTTTAGTTATAAATAAATGTGTCACGAAGCGTCTAGTACGAGTATTATCTAATCTGTGGTACGAGCGCCGTTTTATATGGATTCGCTCACGTTTCTCTCACTCAGGCCGTGAAAGAATGCGCGAACTCCAACAAAGTTGCAGAACGAAGACGCGCGGTACATTAGAGAAAGTTTTTATGTCCTTCATACATCGCTGCCAATATCGTGATATTGTGATTTGGGTTTCCGCATCAGTCGTTACTTGGTGTGATCGTCTTTGTTTGTTCGAAAACAATGGTTGCTTTTCCTGAGACTGTACTTTCATTTTTACGAAAGGCTACCAAGACTTTTACATTTATTGAAAATGTTAGAGTGTGCGAGCGAGAGAGATGCGAAATGTGATAGTCCTCTTAAGAGGCGCCGACGTTCAAGTTGAGCCGTCGGTTCCGGTTGTTGTCGTAAGATAATAGTCGTTAAGCCTTGTCGGAGGTCTTCGTGCGTCCAAAAACTTGCAACACTCGGGTTGGCCACTACTTCCACCACCATTCCACGCTCGAGAAAAGTGGTGGAGTACGCTCCAGGCTTACTTAGTTGTGAGGAGAGATCCGTGCCCTCCAGTGTGCCGTTGATGGGTGGAAGCCTGGTACTTTTTATATTTGTTTTGGTTCCGAGGCTTCTACATACAGGTTTATTTGCAACGTATTAAAAATATTAACCCTATTAAACATTGTTGCATTTTGAACGCACTATCACGTTGTGCAATAATTACCAAGTGAAGTTCCAAATAACCCTGTATACGTTTTTCAACCTTCGCTTGTACTCTTCGTTCAATTTGAAAGCTCAGTACAGTCTAGCCAATTCATTTAAGAGAATGGCGGTTTGTTGGAAAAAGACACACTAAGCAGACAGACAATGTATTAGTGCTAAGCTCTGCACTACGCTAATTGCAATTTGCGGCCGTCTTCGAAAGCAAGAAATACTCCTCTGGTGCAGACATTAGTGACTTTTTTACTGTAATCATGTATCCACTAGCGACTTCAACAATAAATTGTTCAATTCAATAAAAGTCGCATGTACAAAGCAGTTAAACCGTTTCGGGCTCTTTTTTACTCGGTGCTCGAATCCTAATGACTTTTGAAGTAATGTGTTTAAACACTTAAATTTAATATCTTTAACGTTGCAAGAAATCACCTTAAGGGAATCATCATGACTAGAAGTTTTCCATAAAGTTGTACGTATGTGTATCATAATATACAGTATTATATTATATTTATGTATGTTGACTATATCGACAATGACGTCATAAGGCAATATTCTCATAAAAATTCAAAAAGCTATAAAAAGTATTTCATTTGACTCGACAGTCAACATCCTTATTATAGAAGAATAAAGAAACTGATCCAAGTCAACTATGTCATGTGTCAACCGGTATCAATGTCAACTTTGATCTTACTTAGTCCAAGTGATTTGGACTGTGTCATCTCGAAAACGTGAAACTTAAAGAATTACTTATTGTTCTTTAGGAGACAATTGCAAAAACTGTGTTTGTAAGTAATGTTATTATTGTACATTATTCATATATAATGGTTATTTTATTTAATCCTCATGTTTATTTGTTGAAGGGTAACAATGCCGGACTTAATGTTTTGATAATATGAAATGAAAAAAGAAATCGTTAATCAGTCTCCTAGTACCTATTTAACTTACAAATGTTTTGGACGTAAAGTAACCCCTAACTTTTTATCACTTATAAACACTACATAGGATGTTCTTAATTAATCAACGTAAAAGATGTATAATATTGCAACACAGAATGAAAGACCGAATGAATGAGTGAAAGCGTCACTTTAATAATAACTTTAATAGTCACTGTAATTATGTACCTACTTAAATACTTCAAGTGTGAATGTCAAGAGTAAACTGAGACTTTTATTTTGACAGTGAAGAAATATTTGACAGCATGGCATCCTGTAAAGTCAGCTGGTACATCGCCGCCATTTTGTTAGTAACAATGCGCTAAGCTCTCTGTGCTGTTTAATTTGATAGCTAATTACGCAATGCCTAAAGTTTGATTCGGTTTATAAGTAAAAAGATTTCTTAATTAATCAGTAATTCATCACTCAAATTTAATTAACGTGTATAAATAAGACCGTAACTCCGGCCTTTGGAATCCTTAGTTCACTTCCACAACAAAGAGTGAATATAATAACTTAAAAAAAGTTAATTCTATTCTATTCTGTTGTTGTTGTAGACTGAATTCGCGTTATTCGCGATTTTGGTGAGTGTTCGAATGGCTTAGTGAAAAAACGGACCGTTTGTGAAATCCCCAGATTAGGAAGCTAGATTTGGGATTTCCAACGCGCACTACAAAACATGAGCCGGCTGATCTATGCGTATGGACGTAGCATGTGAGATACATATACGTGAAATGCAGGATTTTGTTTCCTTAGATGTGTGTAATAATTTCCCAATCCACACTTGGCCAGCTTGGCGGACTATGGCCTAACCCTTCTCTCACCTTGTGAGGAGACCCGTGCTCGGTAGTGGGCCGTTGATGGGTTGTGATGATGATGATGATGTACAATATGGAAATGATCAAGTACTTCGTTTTAACTATAACCTTTCCTAAACTCCCTACCAAATTTTATGAGGATCGGTTGTTGTTTTGTGGTTGTGGTTTAGCCGTGAAGGCGTATCAAACAAACAAACTAAGTTTCGCATTTATAATATTCGTAGGAAGTAAGATATCTTACTAATATTATAAATGCGAAATCTGAAAAAAGTTAAGCAAATAAATGTAGATTTGCTTTTTGCACTAATTCAATTTTGTTGTAGTAGGTATAATAAAATGTATCAAAATACTTCTGGGATATTCTAAAATTAGTAGTCGATAAATTAATTAAGCCAGTGCAGTTGTTTGTTTGAAAGTACCACAATGAGTCGCCGAGTCGACAGACAATGCGTCAGGTCAAAGCACTACGCTAATTGCAATTTGTGGCTGCCTTTGCAACAAAGAATTACTTCGCTCGCCTAGATGTAATGACAAAACTTTCAGTGGTCTAACGTTTCGGTGTTAACTAAAAATTTAACCTTACACCTAATCTTTTAGTTTTTGGTTTTCACTCAGAGTAAATATTTGGTTTATATTAAACTAGGTGTTATGTAGAGGAAATTGACTAATTTTGGTAAGCATGTATTTTATGGATGCCGTTTTTGAAAGTCCAATCCTAGACATGTAACAAATTTTGGGCTTCGAAGAACCACAATTACGTTCCGTCTACCCTTGACTTCAGGCAGTGGCTGGTCAAATATGTTTGCTAATATTTCTACAAAATGGAATAGGATGTGACAACCTCAAGTGGGATAAGGGCAGATTATGGTGTTGTGTGAATTAACCTATTGGTTAAAATATTACGTGACAGATAATTTTCTTCAAATTCCAAGCAAGGCAAGTATTTAAACTCTCGGCGGAAATGCTTTCTGCGTATGATATGCGCGCGAAACGATCATTTTAAATACACCAGACGAACTAAGAAAATGCTATTTCCTTTTAATATCCTAACGTCGGGACGTCATGGTGGAGATGGAATGGAAATTGTTCCTTTCTCCAACTGTTTGTCGTAAGTTCAATTAATTGTAGACCGGCACAGTTACTTTGTTTAATAAAGTAGCAAACAACTGCAACTTCAAATAGAACTAAGTCCTTTTATAGAAAGTTACGGATCTGTTGAATTATTAAACCCTAACTGCTCCACGCTCGGTGCGTGGTAATATCTAGCAATACGAACACTTGTCTTGATTAAGAACCCAAAATATATTTGTAAAATAATTTATCTAATATCTTCATTGCACACACACAAAAATATGTAGTATTTTAAGTCATGTGAACATTAACCTACACCTGTGTGAAATTTGGGAACAATCAGTGCAGTGGTTCAATCGTGACGAAGTAAGATACAGACACACATTTACATTTAGTATATTGTTAGGATACAACGTCGAAGAACTACGCCTCCAGTGTGAATACGGCGCTGGGGACCTCAGTGTAGATGCCGCGTTGTTCACTGGTCTCATCTATCAGAGAGCCGCCCTACAACGCACCAGACTAGAAGACTATTCTTCGTCACCCCGTTCTCGAACATGAGCAAAAATCCTTCCGACCTGTGGACGAAAAAAAAATAAAAATATACTTACAGAAATACAAATATGTATTAAAAAAAAAAAAACTACAATATTGCGGGCGGACTCAGTTCGTATAAATAAGTTCTACTCTTTATAGACCTAAAAAAACGAATGTGAATAAGGTGCAAGATACCTTAACTTACTTTATTATTAACCCACGAAACCCTCAAAACTGTTAAGTTTGTGAATGACTTAATCTTCTCAGTTCGTACGTATAATCTTGATTTAAACGTTTTGCGGACGCAAAAGGTTTAGTTATGGGACGTTTAGGCTATGAACCGTCCCTGCGGGGGCGTAAAGTCTGGATAATTAATGTTAACATCTCGAAAACTGTGTTTTACGACGTATAATGCAACTGAGATAAGTATGTCAGCTCTTGATTACATTATAAACATGGCATGGCCCAGTGCACAGCAGTATTGCAGCCAAGTTCTCAGTCTTTGTCTATGTTGGCGATAAACCATTAGCGGTCCACTGCAAAGTGCGGATCTCTTCACACAAACAGGAGGTCTGGAGCGTACCCTCCATGCTGCTCAAGTGTGGATTGGTAACCATCCCGAGTATTTAAGCCGCCAAAGGCTACCGACAAGGCAAACGACTGTTAACAAATGATAACAATCGTAACTGACTGCTAAGGAGGACTATCAAGTTTCATATATCTCTCGCTAGTACATTCTAACATTTTCAGTGATTGTAAAAGTGTAGGTAGACTTTTGAAACACGTGATTCATTATCGTTGATGACAATTTACGGAGATTTAGACATTTTTTTTAATGTAATGACAGTAGCAACGACTGTGCAGGCGGCAGTGGTTGGTGATGATGTCTATAATAGACATCTGCGACAAATCTCGAAGACTATTTATGTAGTATTTGTTAGTAATTGGACTGTGGAAGTTCGGACTGTATGTGTTAGTTAGTTCTGTTAGTAAATATTAGTAATTCCAGTCAGTAATCTTCAGTACCTATTCGTTAGTATTAGTTTTATTAAAAGCTGGCCACAGATACGTTGCTATCCCTGAGGACGTAGGTAGTCGCCTCTTGTCCATACCTACTGCTTGCCTTCTTTATTTCACTAGCGCACAGACCAATTAAATATCTAGTGCTTTTCTATTGCGTTCCGGTTTAAAGAAAATCTAAGCGCCAATTGTTCTCATCCGGCTTAACTTAATTGGATCGGCTGAGGCATACACTTTGACTGTCTCATTACTGCAATAGTATTGCTGTAAAGTGGATTCTATATTGAAGGAACGAAGTACTTTAAAACCTTAACGATTTTCTTACGAAACGTCTGTTAGTTTCGTTATTCACGTTTCGTTCATAAGGCGCGCTCTTTTTCGTGGCTCCACTCGCGTTTAATTCGATTTGGCATACAAACTTTCATCCCCCACAATTCTATCCCACATCCCTGTAGAGAATGATTTTTTGTGAATGTTGCCTATAACATTATCTGGCCCATCACCTATCTGTATGCGACTAACTATCTATCTTAACTCGTTGCAAGAAGGACAAACCAACAAAGAAACAAAAATACGTCCGAATTAAAAAAATTACGATAAATATCAATTTTGGTATTAATAAATGTAATATTATTAAGTATTATTCATGACTGCCAATTTACTTACGTGGTAAATAAAACACAGAACTCATTTCGTTCTTTTTAAGGATTTTAAGCGGAAGTAAAAGAACACAGCCACACATTATAATACATATGAATTTTCTTAACGGCAAAAGTTAGAACACCTTGAATATACTTAAAACTTTTTGACATTACGCAGTCTACTTACTTAGCAAGTCACACAATCACCGCCAGCCAAACTTCTGAATATTTTAAATTACGTTGTACATACGAAATAAATCTTTGCTTTAAGAAGTAGTGTAAACAACAGACGTTAGCGATACACGACTGCCAACTATCTCATAAAGGAGCTCACTCAGCTTAAGCTGAAAAGCGGCACTGTTTTTCAATGAGTCCTAAAGCATAATTTACCTTTTAACTGACAGTTAATTGTACGAAAACAAATAGACTGCCAATAAAAAATTACAAGAGAAAGTACTTCTCTCAATCTCATCGAAAAAAAAGATGCAATAAATTTTCTTCCGATCACAAATTGATCCGTATTTAAATTGGAAAGCACATCTTGAGCAAACACACAGTAAAACAGTTGCTCTCTTTTATTCATGTTATCGGATATGATGGATTGGCAAATAGTCAGAAACGCGTATATTACGCATTTTCACTGCTCTTAGACTTGCTTGTACAACTTACGCGAGGCAGGTATTAGCGTGACCCTGGCGTGCGTTTTAAGAAATGTAATATCTCCTGCTTTAGAGGAACGTGAAGGTAAAGATTGCGAGGAAACATGCATGCCTAAGAGTTCTCCATAATGTTCTTAAATGTATGTGAAGTCTGCCAATCCGCACTTGGCCAGCGTGGTGGACCATGGCCTAACCCTTCTCATCCTGAGAGGAGACTCATGCTCCATAGTGGGCCGTTGATAGGTTATTGATGACGGCTAGTCTTCAATTTTGATCACCTTCCGAGACACGTTATGTAGTAACGATAAACATAATAAAAAGCATTTTATAGTTTTATAAATAAATATTAACAGCTAATAATAGTTTTATAAATAAATATTTGTAAAACTGTAAAAGAATGGACTGCACGGCCACTTGTGATGTACCGTAATTGGCTGAAGTGAACCAAATAGGTGAACCTAACTTTAAAGCCATTCAAAGTAACTTGGTATACCAACACATACAATTAAAACGAGCTTTATATTTTATTCTGAAGTAAAATGTTGCAATGGGCATACCATTTCACTGTAGCTTGTATACCGTCGTAAACACAAATAGTTACGTATACGACAATGTTGTGTGGCCCAAAAATAATATATGTTAAGGGTGTTATCAGAGTTGAGTTACAGATTTATCTGCAGTACAAAGCAAACGCAACGCAAATAATTACTTTTAAGTAGTCGATAAAATAATCTTGCCTTATCTTTTATTACTAATTTAAAGATCTAAATAATTATGTCTAAGTAGTACTATATGTTAACTTAAAATTACTTATTAGCTGTTTATTAGTATAAGGGTTAGATTGTAGTTAATATAAAGTACAGTTTAGTGTTTTATATGCCTATGTAAAAAAAAGTACATAAGATCGCCAACGCTTGCACTTAGACCTGAGGTAAACTACCATGCAGGTGCTGGGCACAGTTTTACGTTAGTAGTTTACTAAGGAAATCACGGCGACCAGAGCGGCGCCACGTTTGAACACAACACAGTATTGTCACAGTACTTTATAAGTATGAAAAGCCTTGTATATGACTGTAAATAACAGTTTATACGGCATGAAGTTATTTTATAGTCAAAACATGAGATCGCCGGCGCTTGCACTTAGACCAGAGGTAAACTACCTTGCAGGTGCCGGGCACGGTTTTACGTGAGTGGTTTACTAAGGAAATCACGGTGACCAGGGCGGCGCCGCGTTTGAGCGCAACACTTATCCGTGCTACGCCGTAGCCATAAACGGACCGCTACGAAATATGCTTAAACAGCTACGTCCAGATCTTTTAGGTAGGATACTGCGAAGACACTACATTATGTGAATGTTTCACATTGTTTCACGTATTTTATGAAAATAACTTATTCGTGTACTTAATATTTCAAATATAAAAATGTCTTATCGTATTTATTTTTCACGTACTTCTTACACTTAATGAGATAAACTCTTTTTATCTAAGGTTAAAACAATGTTTTTTTTAACCAGTAGGTATCTACCTCGTACAATTATAAGTCTCAACTGCGTAGACAAGTTGGTAGACAATGCCTGCCGAACAAAGTGTTAAGAGGACTATCACATATTTTAATTTTC
>DWLO01004126.1:0-10263 GCA_018245335.1 Dalla quadristriga | reverse complement strand
CCATAATGGCCCACTGCAGGGCACGGGTCTCTCCTCACAACTGAGGAGGCCTGGAGCATACTCCACCACGCTGCTCCGATTCCAACTCGAAATGGAAACCTTAACAACCACATTCCACATAAATCCCAGCTATATACGCCACGCATAATAATAAAGTTGATTTGAGATTAAAGCTTGAAAACCGTCCTAAATCAATTTTTCTTACTGGCTAAATAGAACTATGAGAAGACATAATAAAGTTGTTTTAGCAGAGAAAACTTATTCCATGCATTCGTGAAACGGTCTATAGCTAGTTTAAAGGACGGGAAATACCCGATAAGCCTGCCAGAGCAGTAGGAGTGAGATGACGATCTGGTAGCAGGATATGGCGGTGGATACGAGGGCGAACAACAGGTTGACGGCAACCATCGGGCGGCTGTTGTACGGTTGCTCGCTGAATGCCACAGACGAGACGAACCCGATTGACGTCAGCAACACCACTGTTGATATAACCTGGAAGAAATATAGAATTAAAAATCCTTTAGGAGTTCCTTGCGCAGCACTTTATACTACACTTTAATTTAATTTATTTACTATAATTACATTAATTATGGACAACTATATAATAGCCTTCTCTTTTTGCTTTCATAAAATACAATGATTCACTCCCGAACGTATGCCTAGTTTACATCTAACAAGTGCGCTTGCATACGTTACGCAGCAGCCTTTTGCATCGAGTACTGTCTGGACAACTATGCTAGAGCACTGACTACAGTAGTTTAGCACTAGCCACATTCTACTAACTTGGCTGCGTACTTTTAAGGTGTAAACTAGCCAACTGTAGCTTCTTACGAGAGTGGCGATCCCGACGAAAACTACGCCCTGCCAAAGATTCCGGCCACACACTGTCTCTATGTCACAACACTTGAATTTAGGTTGCATATCCACTTAAAAATTTATATCAAAAATTACATAAGAAATATACAAAATACGAATTTTACATTTTGACATAAATTTGACATTGGCATTTGTCAGATGTATTTTTCGCGGAGGTATTACATAGGTTTGCAAATGTACAGTTAAGCTACGAAACGCCGTGACAATGCAAACACAGCTCGATCATTGACAGAAAACAAAGTATTTATGGTAATGTTTTGTTAGTGTAAACTCATCACAGTACCATAAGAATAGTAGTACGTATTTACTAAAATAGATATTTCTAAATTATGTTTAATCAATTAAACAATTATTTCAAATACTATAATTGCCACCTCAAGCAAGGAGGATTGCTAGTCGCGCAAACTGTAGATAGAACTATGATAATGCAAATGTATGTTAAGTTCCCAATAACAAATTTCCAACATTTCCCTCGGCGATATTTGTGAGATTTTATATGTGGTGCGCCTGGAAACGTATTCGTGTCAACCGTCGCCGCTAAGCCACGGGAAATGCGAGTAAATACGCCAGTTCTCAACATAAAAATAAACATATTTGACATAAATACGACGTTTTAAATAATTTTATTCCACGCTACTCCGTTTTAAACGTAAGTACTTCCTAATTAAAATAAAATACTATTTGTAACAAGCGGTTAAAGTAGTTAGTGATACCCTGGTTCGGGAACGTAGCTGCAAGCAAAACAAGTGTAATTTAATGATCAACTGCGCGTTGTGAATAAACTGTCAAGGATTTATATATGATTTAAATGTCTGTTTTATACGATACTCATTATAAAGCTACGTTTAATCTGCTATGCAACAATCCGTGAGCAAAACGTATGATGGTACTTGCATTGAAATACTTGCATACATATAACACCTCCCTCCTTCCCACATAGGAAAAGAACCCAACAAGCACACTTTCGCGTGTATAATATAAAGTAAAGAAGTTAGGATCTTGATAGACTTCATCACTAACAAGACTAACTTACACTTACAGTCCTAACTCCCACAGTCCAATTACTAACGAATAACCTAACCTAATACTAACAGGACCTACTAACTAACTAACAGTCCTATTCGAAGTTTGTCACAGATGTGGCGGCAGTGGTTGGTGGGACTGCATGCTCGTTCACTATTATTATAATATAAAAAAAAACTATTTACCTATTCAAAAATATAGTAAAGCAAAAAAAAACGACCACTCTTCATTTTCCACTAAAGGCAACATTTATTCCCTTTATTTCCATAGTACATTGCAGGAAGCATTAAGATTGAACAATCCTTGGAATCCTCTTACTGTCAACTTACTACATTCAGGTCAAAGTGAAATCAAGGAGCCTAAGGAATAACTGTGACTTAAAATCTCACTTTAATTGGTTTTGAAAGAAACATCAAGCTGGGCCCTCAGTCGCCGAGTTCAACATAACATAAGTCTTATAGTAAAGGCACATACACAGTACAATGCTATGATATTATGCTGCTATGCTACTTTTACTCTTATTGCATACGGCAGTTTTTAAACCATCCATGATTTATTATATCCATGTATACCATACGTTTCAAAACTACAATAAAATATTTTACAGTTCGTTTTAAATGCAATTTTATCAATAATGAGATGTAGAGTAATGTTGAAATTTTCAGGCAAATCATGCAAATTTATCAGGCAAATCATGCAAATTTATCAGGCATACACGTCAAACGTAAAATTTGCCTAGGAATCCCATAAGAACACAAGGGTTATTCCTAACCTAGTCACGTTTGTCATTTCGCTACGATCGGTCGGAGGGAATATTCACACTCTATAAATTTTCAGTAACACTAGAATGTGGAGATCCGCAAGCAGTTTCATAAATTCCTACCATGATTAATTTCCATTACGTTCGGGGTTCTTATAATTTATCTTAAAAGAAAAGGAACGAAATTCCGTAATCCGTATGTTCTTCTTCCATCTGCCCCTTTTATAATACCTACTCGTTTAAAGAGGCTTAAATTTTAAAACTATAAAACTATAAAACACCGTCTTACTCTCGCACTAGTATAAAAAAACTATTTTTACAAAAACTTTGCACGGAACTCTATTATGTAACCCACGCTCGCTTTTGACATTATTTTCTTGTTTTGTGCTAAGCTCCAATTCGTGGCACTGAAGCATTTAGCAAAATATATGTGGAGTAGAAACATATTTCCATACCACATCGATTTTTTTCCACCAGTGCATTTTGATAAAGCAATATAAGTTTCAGTTTGTCATATCCAAAACTTCTATTTATTTACTTATTGCAGCAATGACGTTATTAATAAAGTCATTGAGTAAAATGTTATAATAGAGTACAGTTAATACAAGTAATAATATACAGTGAGTTCCACTGAAAGATATAATATGCCATGAATATCAAATAAATTGATAATTTACGCTGTATCGATATTATTATCTCGATTACTTGTTACTCTGCGATTCTGTGGCCTGATCAAAGGGTTAATGGCAAACCCGTTTATCGGCTTTTAAGCCGGACGGCTTAACTAAAGGTCCCTGTCGAGGCTCAACTACAGTGCAATCTAATGAAAGCAAATGACATTTCATGTAATAAGAAAAGGATTCAGTATTTAATTTATTTTAGTACTTAGCTATAACCGTGATTAGTGAGCCGGTGATTGGTTGATGCTGCTGCTGATGATGATGGTAATGATGATCACAATAAATAGCTTGTAGTTATCAAATTGACTTAAATAAAGCGTACTGCTTGCTCTTCATTCACGCTGGGAACTCTTAAGTTTTACTGTCATTGCAAAAATTCTCGCGATAACCCCATACGTAAGTTGTCTCTCTCTGCACCTTGCTTCAATGATATAGAATATGGCTAGTTACATTTTAACATAGAGCACTTACCGTTCTTTGCTTCACTGGAAAAATGCCCAGTCTAGAATTCAAATGTAGTTTTATATGTGTCCAGGATAGTTAATGGTAATGGATGGACGGCTGACGATCAAGCTAACGGATTTCAAAATCAGACATTGACAGATTGGTTCGAAAGACTGAAAAGACCAGTAAATTGATGACGCTAGTCGCGATAAGGATAATCTGAGGTACGAGTTTGGGTAAACGAATTCTCCTTTAAATCATTGTTTTAATATGCTTCTAACGTTACAAGAGTAAGAACATTATTTGATAGTAAGTATTCGTTGGAAATATGACTATAGGAGTTATTGGGATTGTTATTGTAATCTCTGTCAGGACTCTGTTAGTAAATATTAGCAATTGTCTAGTACAATCGATAGTACGAGTATTTGTCCGATTCAAACCTGGTCACTGATGCATTGCTACTCCTGAGGCGTGAGGTGGTCGACTCTTGCATAAGTGTTACCGGCATCCACACCTTTCCGACCAGAACACAATTGTTGAAAAAACAATTATTCCACGGCAGAAATGGGTGTGGCGGTGGTACTGCCCCGGGCGAACCGTATACAGGATCTACCAACCGGTATCAGTTTTAGCAGGTATTTCACAAGTTTTAGTAGGTAGTAGAACGTAAAGCAAGTAAAACAAACGCAATTTTAAAAGTTCGGTGCCCAAGACTCGTCCTCGTCGAAGTTGTTTTAAACCTGGTAAGTACCATTTCTTAACTTGCTTAGCCTGGCTTGCAAGATAGAAAATTACATTGCAAAGAACCATCACGAAATAAAATAATTTTGTATTAAATTTTTCTCTATCAAAAATTAGGTAGGTAGGTACCAATCTATATGAAAATTTAAACGTCTAAAACGTCCATAATGTTATTGTCAACGAATCATATATCTCAAAATAATACCTAAAATTTTACAACCTTTGTAATTGTCAGAATTTGCGAGCGGGAGGGAAGCGAAAGCGCCTCATACATCCCAATAACCATTAAATAAAATTGGAGTGTCTGTCTGTGATATTAAAGTTATGTTCGAAAATTAAATGGAATATGTTATTTATAGACACGTTAACACAATCAACCGTTTTTAGAATTTTTAGAATTTTAGTCCGTCTGCCTGCGTTTTTTTCTTGAATAGTCTCCGAAACCGCTGAACGAATTTTGATTAAACTTTCAGGAATTCCAGAGGGTACACTGACATGCCGTGTAGGCTTTATCTCAATATCTCAAACGGTTTTAGTTATATCCCTTAGCGTCTGAAACCCCCTTCATTATTTTTTTTCCAGTTTTTCGAAACGTGACGCGGGCGAAATCGCGAGCGCTTCCTAGGTCACATAACTGGTGATTGGATTCAAATATTTTCATGTACGTCTGTCAAATGAATGAGTTTTCGTAAAAGGTTTATTAATATTTTACACACACGCAATTTTACAAAATAGCGAATGTTTCCCGGCCATTGACTACCGGTCGGGGATAACGTATGCATCCAATTTCACGCCGAATTACCATCCTAATGCGGACATTTGTATCAATCCCTTTGCAAATTAAACGACCTGCGGGAACGGACCAAGCGACGAAGCGACCTCACTACATACTCGTATATTTCATTTTTATTCTTCGGCTTTTTCTTGCTTCGATATGAATCTTTTACATCTTTCACTCCGGAACAACATTGTTTAAAAATCCGCTCCGGCCAAACCGTATACAGCTGGTGAACTATGTAACTGAAGCCGATAGCGATACCAAGAGTATTCCGAGACTCTCGTAATCAAATAGGACAAATGGCGACATTTCTGCGGTTATGGTGAATGAAAATTGCATTATTTTTTGTCTCAAAGGCAAGTCATTCGTTCATTGGCTTGCAAGCTATGATCAAGGCAATACTCGCCTTCCATTTGTGCATTTTTGTCGTATTTTATTACGAGAGTCTAGGGATGGCAATGAAGCTGATATCGATTCTCTCGTCTTCATACACAATTAACGTGCAGTTTCCAATACCTCTCAGCAGGCGTTAATGCGTATTGAATTGTGTTGTACGACTAATGCTCATTTGCTTGAACCAGCGGCTTCATCGGTTTGTGGCCTGTTTGTAAACATTGGCGTATTATGGTTCTCTAAAGTATTCGCATCAACGTTAATATTAGTTAACAGGAAAATCACTAAGCGGGAAACGGGTTTGGAATGAGTAACCTGTTACTAATTGAGCCAAACATGTAAATGTGAAAAATGAGGCGCAGAGTCCGCAGAGTAACCTAAGGAATAGAGATGATACGTATCTCTTGGCTGACCTCGAATGTCTACGACCCATTAGTTGTCCACTGCAGTGTACGGTTCTCTCCAGTCTGCAGGGTACTCAATACGCGTAGGGACTGGTGGATTCAGTGGCCATCGCGAGCTTTAGAAGCTTTTAGACCGGCTAAAGTCTATTCAAGACAGAAACATTTTTTTTTCTTTTATAAATCTTAGATATAAGTCAAACCAATATCTTAATAACATACGTTATTACATCGGTACATCAATATAATCTTGTAAAAACAAACATAATTCCAAAATAAGTTTCTAGGTACATAGCCGATGAAAATAGTACGCAATCATAACTTTTACAGCTGCCAGTTACTCAGACCGGCGATACAAACACAATATAGGAGGTGAAGTCTGTATCATGCAGCTCAATGACCGGAAAGACGCCGCCAATATTGTGTGGAATCGCCACTACAAAGCTGAAGTTATACTCGTAGATGCCCGAACTGAATCGATCCTGTAGAAGATCGATTTTTACGCGATACCTAAATCCTTAATTTTATTATTACAACTAAAGTTATAAGTATCCATAATTACGCGTGTATTTACTAAATCTTATGTTATTGTGAAAATCTTTTGTTGTAACTAAATTATTGTGGTTATTATTTCTGAATACCTTTTTCAGACTGGCGGCATGGTCTCTCTTAGTCTTAGCATACAATGGTCTTAGTTATGATTATGTTCGATAGTTTTCAGTGCAATAACCTACATTTACGTCGTATTTACATTACGGACGGCATATAAGTTTGAAAGAGTGTTATGCAAATTGCGAGCCGTTTTATTTTATTACGGTTGGACAAAATTTAAATGAAAGTATAAGGGACCCACACGACTTGCATATTTCATAAACTGTGTCATTTAAATTCACTGCAGGCGCAATGGCACCCTGAAAGAAACATAAAAATATGCTTATGCATTGCTGAGCAATCAAAAGCACATAGCGGACATCAGTGAACTTACTATTTGAATAAAATTCAACCTTAATCTCCGAGGGCAAGGTAAAAATTGTAATAAATGCGTTGCTACTTACGGCGGTTTGCAGCTGAATATCACTGAAGTAGAAACTGCGCTGAAACGAGTGTGGTTTGCCACCAACATACTATGTTCAGAGCTGGGTGCGCACGAATGAACACGATCGCAACGGACGGAAAGGTACATATACGAGTAAATTCAAATACTGCGAATGCTGATCGCAGCCAGGACGTCAAAATGTGTGAGAGGCGTAAATATGGCCTGCATTTATAGAGCATTGAATCAATCCTTGAATAATAGGATAATAAGCTTCGTCCACTTTCGTTATCCCATACAAACTTTCATCCCCGATTCAATCTCCTTAGGAGATGACTCTTATGAAAAAGTAGTCTTTGTCCCTTTCCAGGGTTAAAGCTATACCCACAACAAACATAAGAATCCGTTGAAAACTTAACGATAAAACAGTAATACCGCCTTTTGTACCGTCTTAGCTATTTACCATGTTTGTATTTGTTTTCCTATTGGTACAATAAAGAGTTAATATATTTACACTTGGCCCGTGGGGACCCGAAGCACATACCTTACACGGAATATTTAAAAAAGAACGACTACAGGTGATCCAAGAGCTGGAAGTTTTTTTTATTTTTTTTTATGCGAAGTTTCCTTGCTCAGCGTATTAGCTTAGCTATACAGCGAGGAAATGCTGCCAGCATCTTGGGCACCACCACCACAAGGTCAAAATTTGTTACATTTATTTTAATTATTTATATTTTTGGTATTTAGTTTTGTATAATTTAATTTTATATTAATTTAAATAATCTTACAAGGTATACTAGCAAACTTTTCTGGATCATCATCAATATATTGTCATTACAAATACAATTAAAAAAATAGAATCATCTACAATATAATATTATGACCCACAACAGCTCAGAAGAAAACCACAGCCGAAAAATTGTAAGTAGGTACATACTAAAATGTTAAAGAGTCGTGTACACTAACTAACGACTCGTGTTCTTTGCTTAAATTAAGCTCGATGTTTAATAACTTATACAGCGTGCCATTGCCACCAAACGGCAAAGTGTCTTTGACTAATCCCTCCGATTGATCACTGAATTATTATGTTCTAGCTCGACAAGCTTTTAACCCCTCACAGGAAGCATTCGAACTCGGTCAAAGTACCTGGGTAATAGATATCCTGTAAACGTTAAACGTTGGCGAAACATAGCTTTAATTTGGTTACCTTACTAGCCAGTCGATAGATACACGAGACGGTCTCATTATCTCTACAGACAACAGTATTTCTTACCGACAGCGAGTCAGGTACAAGAATGATATTTTAGTAAAGATGAGGTACTTTCATACAGCCCGGGTTTCAAAATTGTACCACCTTAACATGTTATACAGGAACGTATGATACAGAAGGAGATGGCTATCTGTTACGAGTTGCGTTTGAAGAATGTAAATTAAGACAATTGTCTGAATTTGACCTCCTCAATTATCGCGCACTAGTACCATATGTACTTCTTTTCTCTTATAATGGGTAAAAAGCATTCTTAACTTAACCACGATGCTTTAGAAATGAAAGGCGAAATGTACTTGGATGGAATGGAATGGACTTTATTTCTGTTAGTATTACCTACTTGTTAATAGAAATGTTAGTTTGTGTTTGTTAGTAATAGGATGTTTTTATTAGATGTAGGGGTTTAGAACGAAACGTGACGTCATCCGCCATGTCAACAGGTTCATAGGTGTAGGTAGACGTTTGTATGGTGGGTGTAGTAATTGGGTTACGATTCTCATGTTGCTTGACGTCATCCAAAGCGCATGAAATATGGCGGCGTTTGAACAGCTCAAATTTATTCTCGAATTAAATTTTTTTTTGTAACATTTCCAACATTATTTATATTTTTACTGTTCTATAACGATATAAACAGTGATTTGTATTTTGTTCTGCCGTTACCACACGCCATTTTTGAATTGGTTTACGATGAATATGAGAAAAAGTCGGTTAGTTTAAATTTTTACCTCGGTCCAGATAACTTTGTCACACTATACAAGTTTCATCAACGCGCAATATTAATGATGGGTAGAATAGCGCTACTGCCGCTAAGTTTGAGAGCCTAAAGCAAAATATACTCGCTTCGAAGCTCTCTTTGCAAGATCAACACGAAACTTTAACTAATAATGCTAATTATACTAAGTTTAAGAAACAATGTCACAGTATAGTACGCAAACGCAGGCAAGATGTAGATTATCATGGCCAAACAAAACAGCGTAGAGTAATATACAGAGTGTTTCTTAAAACTGGAATCCGAAACCACAACAGGTATAACTTATCTTACTTATAACAGGTATCTTAGGTACCACGTGATCCTTTTTATGAAAACAATTTTGACATATTTTAATTTTTGGTCAAGCGTGAGAATTCAACGGAAACTCATGAAATTGTATTTATTTTTATTATCCTATTCGGCTGTTTCGAGTTCGTATAATTTCATTGTATCAGAGGATAAAAATCCCTTCAGCAGAATCAGCAGTAGTTGGTAAAAATTAATTAAATCTTTTTTATACTATTAAACCATTTTGAAAGCAGTAGTTGATCAAAATTAATAAAAACTTTTTTATACAATTAAACCATTTTGAATTGTGGTGTGATACGGAATGTCCGCTCTGATTTGTTGAGTGATCATTGACGGTGAATTCAGCTCGCAGAATTCCGCTCGCGGTTTAGCCGTTAGATTTGTCCCTACGCTAAAGTTACTCAAAGCTGCAAATATGTGAAAATAAGCTCACTCACATAGGTTTAGTGTATACCACCGGCACAAACTAGTTGGTCCAAAGTACGCGACTGCAAATGATGAGCACAAAGGCAACACGCTGCATCTGAAGTTTATTTTAAACTGAATTACACTTGCCCGAGGCTCCCTTTTAGTATCCTTGCTCCACAAGGGACTTAAAATAATATTAAGTACACTATTTTACGCTGTTTTGTTACTGTTACTTGTTGTACTAGATGATAACAAAGTGTAAACAATCTGTGCATAGTTTAAGTACTTTAAGTGAAGTATCACAAACGCGTTTTTGAAACCCTATCCGAACTCAGTACCATCATCATTATCATCATCACAACCAATCACTGGCCCACTACTGAGCACTGGTCTCCTCTC
>DWLO01004125.1:0-10264 GCA_018245335.1 Dalla quadristriga | reverse complement strand
CGGTAGCCAAAATTGTAACTAACTGACATTTACTTACATTTCCTTTTAATTGGTGGTCTTTCGGTGGCGTTAGCTACAGTCATCGGGTCACATAAGTTCGTGAACCTCTTCATGCATTCTGACGCTCACGTTATTAATGCAGAACACTGGCTGGTGTAAGGATGGAAATAAATAAAATTCAGCTTGAGCAATGTCGCAGGGCCCGCTAGTTTGGTAACTAAATATCTATTCGTTATCTTGTCAAGTCACGCTATACTACTGGTGATATGGATAACGAAGATCAAACCACTTATTGTTATAGATTACTATTCTACTGCTGGGCTTCGCTCGACATCCACTCAAGATGGGAGAGGTTATGGCCATACTCTACCACATAGGCCAAGTCCAGACTGCAGACATCACACACAAATCTTAGGCTGCGTACAGATCTGGCGAGTGCGCCACGAATGCATCTGTTTGCGAAAAGCTCGTGGTTTATTTTTTAATTTTTTTCTAATGGGCAGTTGCTGTTGGCACCACTGGCCTTTACAGCGTCACCGAACGGGAGGCTCGTAAACTGCACTCGGGGATTACGTAGTCCGATCTGTTTACGCGCCGCAAGTTCCGCGCGATCTGCGCTGGCGCTACTGGCATGCGGCGCGCGTGTTGCAACGCAACCTGCCTTCGTTCCAAACGCGTTTATAATAAAATAGCCGATGCTGCAGTAATCATGAAGGAAGCCGTGTTATCGTCCGACTTCATCAAAAGCAACTTTACAACTGAGGGGTACTGAGCTGAGTCCTCGCGATCTGCATGCGCGCGCGTATTCTGCGAGCCTTGCGTGAGTTGTGACGCCTAACAGATCAAGTCTGTACGAGAGCTGCGTGCGTGCAACGCATTCGTGGCGCATTCGCCGGATCTGTACGCACCCTTACACACTGGAGATCGAGATAGAGATCTAGACAGATACAACGTCGTCGTGACAACAACATATTCGCTTGTCCGTGTACTTTTAATCAACAATAACTAACCACCAGCCCACGGCCCGGTCTCCTCTAAGACTGAGAAGGGTTAGGCCATAGTTCACCACGCTGGCCAAGTGCATTGCATTTTTATAAGTAAGATTTAAAACTCTTGCAGCAGTTCGTATCGTATTACGCCCCTGTTAAAATTTTCAAGGCACGAACTTCAAAAGCGCCTTGTGATTTGGTAGAGCAATAGTGACTCAAGTACAATTAGCTATCAAGTTTCCATAGGCATTGCTACGTCGAACAGCTTTTCAACAATTCAGTCCTTTGAAAGACGAGGCCATTGCCACTTTAGTTTGCAACTCAGCGCGGTATGTCGGTAACTTTTGTTCGTCTACGGCTTTTTTGTTTGTTTTTAGGTAATGAGGATAGCAAGGATAGCTAGGAGACCCAGGAGATGAACTTTGCACGGGCCAAAGCCTATAGGAACTACTAATTTAAGGAAAGGAACTTTCTCACTATCCTGAAGATGTTCAATATCGACAAAGTACTCTAGATAAGTTTTAAAAAAAAAAATCAGTTATAGTGTTTACATTCTAGCCTGCGCACACGCAGTAGGTAATACAAATACGCAATACAAATGTAAACACACAAAAGTGTTTAATTAACCGTTCAAATATTTGCATTGCTCCAGATTCATACATTTTCTTCATGTGATATGATGTTACGTGAAATTACCTAAGATTGTAAACCAAGTGTAATCAGTGGGAGATAAAAATAAATTAGGTGCAAAAAAAGGCGTCATATTTTCCCTTTTAATGTCGACGACGTTATGTCAGACGATTTCCTGCAAATAAATACGTTTTCCAATTTAAAATACTTCTTAAGGTCAATCAATCGAATCTTTCTATTTCATAATGAGGTAGTTACATACACTTGAGAAACTTCACAGCAGATCGAGTAAAGCAATTCGTCACTGATCTAAAAATCGCTGACCAATTCCCTGAAATTAAATTAAATTCCTATGTATGTCACTATCGACAATATCCGCTTTATAAAAATAAAACAAGATAAAAAAATATAGCATTTATTCTTACCATGAATTACATTAGAATTTAAATTAATTTTAAGTGATACATTCCGTCAATTACATTTCCATGCTTATTATTTACATAATTGATAAAGAAATGAAGTAATTAGTAGGTTTACATAACATTACGTTTATTTCCTATCTTGATACTGTTTACAATAATAATTATGCTATTCATTATGATTATACTCTATATCATCATCTATCATTAAATTATATACCTACTCGTATTTCATTTATATTGTCTTTTATATTAGAAGTTAAGTTTAAACAAAAATGCATGCAAAAATTAAAGTGAGATATACAATAAAAATAACTTCTAACAGGTAACATACTTAACCTATATAATGTAGGGTAGGCCAGAAGAAAAAGTATTTTCTCTCTAGTTAATGAAGCGCTCAAGGTCGCGCGGCCGCAGCCGGCAGTTGGATGGGTGAGTGCTAGGGGGCAACATTTCTTGAGCGTTTCCGTACTTCGCGGAGGGCACGTTAAGCCCTCGCGTCGATCGCGGTTGTTGTCCTTGCATAACTGTCATTAAGGAGGCCTTCGGGCTTCAGGAACGTATGTGCATTTTGTCTTTTTTATATATAAATGAACACTAGCAATCTTGTTAAAACTTGGCTTTTTGCACTGCCTGCACGGAAATTCCTAGTTTTATTTTATTTATTATTTATTGACACCTTATAGTTATACTAGTAGTATATGTCGGTGAGGACGAGTAAAGTAGGTAACTGCGTAAGTAAACAGGTTTTTACAAGGTCCCTGACGCGACAAAACATTTGGTTACTTGCAAAACGGCTATAAACGCAAATATTATGTGAAATATCAAATCTATTTTGTAGCTGCGGAATTGACGCAGTAGACAATATATACCTACTGATAACGGTACTAGAAAAGCATAGATTTTTATAAATATATGTGCATTTCAGTGCCATCTACATTTTACCAGTGAAAACCGTCTCAAAATTGCAATAGACCCGGTAGAAAATCAATTAAATTAATCAATTTAAATAAAATTTTGTAATCAGTCGGGCGACGGGTAAAAACCAACAAAATTAAACGCTTACACACTCACACCCCCGTACTAGGCTTACCTGTGTTGCGGGTGACGGACACACACAGAAAACAACACAATATAACGCACAAGACCCAAGTACAAACATTTATCTGCCAAATAAATGCCTGCCCCGGCCAGGGATCGAACCTGGGACCTTGGAATTAGCCAGGGTCACTGACCAATGCGCCACCGGGTCGTAAAGGAACTCAATTGTTGAAACAAGCTATCATTTCACCGCAATTAGAAGTTGTTGTTCCAACAAACAAACGGACTAACAAATCTAGTTTTTAATTTATACACGTGCACAATTCATTTTAAAAAGCAACTAATTTTGAATATAAATTAAATTACTTTCGTATGTAAAACTATCGATTTAACCCCTCTTTAGTCTGCGTTATTGCCAGAACCGCTTCGGTCATTCCACAACGGAAAAACCCATCTGAATGCTTGGTCGTGTACAGCGATATAATTCTTTAAAAATGTTTGATTGTGTACGGCTTTCGATGCTATGAGTGTACAGCATAAAGTAGGAAATGTCAAATTTATGACTGACTGAAAAATATAAAATGCATAAAAAAAGATTGTAAAACAAGTGTCTGCTACTGGCATGTTGTATTCATTATTATATGCAAATTATTTCACCGTTTGTGTTTTACCGTGCGATCAGGAGGATTATGTCTGATGGCAACACTGAATGGATACAGTGCTTAGTGCATCATTATAAAAGGCGGGAAGAGTAAACTGTGAAGAAGTTTTGTTCACTAGACACCAGTATCGGGGTGTATTAAGCGTTACATTCGCAAAATAATTCGATATAAATGGTTTATAAGCCCGCGAGTTCAGTGAAGTGGTGTTTGAGTCTTAAAACAATATTTATATCTAAAAATGGTTGCCAAAATATCATTCGAGGATGCTCTGGATATGACGGGTAAGTATTTATTTATTTCGACTTTCGTTTGCGTAATAATTTTGATCTGTGAGTGCTACGTATTTAACACAGAAATTAATAATGAACTGATATATTATCATTCATATTACAATAATATTCTATGTATGATTTTCGAATGTTTGTATATATGTCTGTATTTATGTATGTATGTATGTATTGTAATGTATTTTTCTCGCTGTGTAAGCTAAACGGCTTGATGGATTTTAACAAATGAGATGTCGTTAGATGCGTTTTTTCTCCGTTTTTTTTCTCCCGGTCTACCCTAGATGATATTATTATAGGCTAAGCATGTATTATATTTTATAAAGCCGATGACTAAGAATTGGTCAGTGATTTCTAGATTAGTGACGAATTGTATGTTATTTATCAATGTATTATGATTTTTTTAGCGCGGTGACAATGGCTCACACCCCCTTTATGATAGGCACACCAACACCCCGGCCCCCAGTCCCCGGCGGCCCCGCTATTCCGAAGCCGCTGGATTCAGAGGGCACGGAACGGTCGGAGTGGCGTCGATTGGGGGAGGCCTATGTCCAGCAGTGGACCTCTAAAGGCTGATGGATAGATGGATGGATTATGATTTTTTTCCCTGTTCTGAAGTTTCTCAAGTGTATGTAATAAATCTTATGATGAAATAAAAAGTTGTGAATTGAATTTGATTTTGCGTCTTAACGCTCAAAATGGTATAGGCTAATCAGTTAAGTGCTTTTGCAGTCAGGTTTTTTGGTTCATTTTAATAATTTGGTTCGTTTTTGTTAAATAATTGCCTGTCAAGTATAATTATAGGTGTCAAATCTAAATGTACTGTAGTAATCTAAAACCAAGGATTTCTAAATAGTTTTTTTCCAAATTTCATCTGAACTAATATTATTATTTCAAACGACCCACTCTGTAGTTACTGTTATGAGATATAAGAAACTGGTTTTTCAACATTCCAGAGGTACTCGATGCCCACTATGAATGGTAACACAAAAAACTTTGAATTGGAAAAGTCAGAGACTATGAACCATGAGACTATGGACGTCCATCCAGTATTCGAAGCCAAAGTATTGATATGGGGCCGAAAGTGGTACCGCGAGAGCATGGCTGTTTACACTTGTTACATACGGAAAAGCATCAAAATCATTGGACATTTACCGTACACACAGTGCTGCTGACTCCGTAGAAAGTGGACTCTGATAATCGGTGCAGGTGTCGCTTATCGATTCCCTCGTGCAAGAAGTATTCCCGAACCTAGGTTAGGCTAGATTTAAAATTATGTTAATAATAACGACTGGAAAAAAAATTTATGTTATATAACGATTGGAAAAGACATTGCAAATAAAGCAACTTAAGTTTCTTTTTGATTTGACGACTCGGTGGCGCGTTGGGCAGTGACCCTGTCTGCCGAGCCGTGGGTCCCGGGTTCGATCCTCGGCCGGGGCAAACATTTATTTGGCAGATAAATGTTTGTGCTCGGGTCTTGGGCGTTAAATTGTGTTGTGTTTTCTGTGTGTGTCCGCCACAAACAGGTAATCCTAGTGCGGGGGTGTGTGTAAGCGTTAATTAATTAATTAATTTATTAATAATGTAGATTCCAACATGGAATGCCTAATAAGTAGTAGTAGCAGTATCAACTCCTAATTTCATCCTGCTTGCCGCCGATCCTTAACTCACTTAAAAACACTAAACCCAGCTAATTATTATCAAACACTCGAGCTGGCGTAAATCCAAGCGTTATGTTATGCCAACTCAATGGGTAGGTACTAGCATAGTTATGAAGATGGCTGCACCCAAAATAGTCCGCCAATGGTCATAAAGAAATGAACTAGGGTTGCCAGAGATATATTAAAATTTCCATATGATCTTAAATTTTACAATAAAATTGTAAATGTAGTTATATGGATATATTTAACTTGACTAGATCTTTACTTTAAAATGATTTCTTCAAAGCGCTTCCTAGCGAAAACAAGTACTAGCTTCATTTCGTTACAATTTTCAACAAGCTATTAATAATAGATAAATATTATAAGATTAAATCAAAAACTTTATCATTCTGTAATCGTTCACTGTCCCATTGTAATTAAAATTTGTGGTAAACGGAGTTGGTCTCACGTTTAATACGCTGTAGTTGCCTGCGATATATTGAAAAATGTATCGGATTTTTCTGATTCGACTACATAACTATTTTTCAAATCTGTGCTCTCTGTGTGTAATTTTTTTTTATGTTACTATGATAACAAACGAGCATGCAGCTCTACCCATCCCCTGCCGCCGAATAAGACCGTAAAAGGATTTGGGGTTGTTAGTTATGTTAGATGGTGATTCGTTAAGTGTATATATATACCAATGATGAAATAAATGATTTGAATTTGAATTTAGTATGAGAAGTTAATAGAAATGTTAGTTGGTCAGTTCGTATTCGTTAGCATAAGGACTATGCAAGAAAGGACTGCTAGTCACTGTAAGTCCTGTTAGTCGGTGTTAGAGGTTAGTAATAGTCCTGTTCGAAGCTGGTTACTGATTCGTTGCTACCCTTGAGGACTAAGGTGGTCGCCTCTTGTATAAGCGTAACCGGCATCAACACCTTTCCGACCAAACCACAATTGTTGAAAAACAATTATTCCACGGCAGAAATGGGTGTGACGGTGGTACAACCCCAGGCGAATCTTTAACAGGTTCTATCGCCTGTGATTGATGGGTCGATGATTCCTCCGACTTCCAGGGTTCGGCAAATTCAACCTAATGATGCTGCTGCTGAACGTGAGCATGATTATGGGCATGTCGTTTGAGATCTTCTCGGTGTCGTACCTGGTTCCCGCCAGCGCCTGCGAGCTGGCTACCACCAACGCGCAGCAGGGGCTCATGGCTGGCATGCCCTTGGTCGGTACGTATTATCTTGCCTTTCCAATAAATCTATCAATCAAATATATTTATTGTTATATATAGGTGCGAGGAACTGCCTCCAAGGTGTTCTTACAAAACGTGACATCGTAGTGCAGTATTTATTCTAACACTGACGCGATTGAGTGTTCTAAACGGTCAGGCGATTCGAGCTAGACTGACTTGTGCAGCGCCGAGCGCTCGTATTTATACCCCAATACAAAACAAAACAAGGCGATACAAAAACTTACCAAAAACAAAGATTTATGCGTGAATAATGAATGTTAAGCATTTGAGAGTAATCAATTATTTTTGATTAATTTTTTATCTTCTTGTTCTTCAGTACAATAGAAAATAAAATGAATTATATTCTATTCTCAGTTTTTCTCCCGGCAGGTATCATAGCAACGTCGCATTTCTGGGGGTACTTGGCGGACACGCGCGGCCGCAGGAGGGTCTTGCGGTGGTCCCTCGCCCTGGGCTTCGTCACGGGGGCTTCGGCTACCCTGTCTCCGAATTGGATCGTTTTCAGTATACTGAAATTCCTTTCCTCGGGCGCGTGAGTTCAATTTGTTCAATTTGTACTGTTTGTATTTGTTCAATTTGTAATTTGTACTTTCATCCTCTTTTTATTACTACCTCTATTTATTATCAAATTTTTATTTCCTACTAAAATTCTCAGATACGAAGTGTAGCATTTTATTTTATCTATTTGAACACCAACATAATATACACAATTACTTAATTATACAAACATAAATCTGTGTGTGTGAAACGTATTTAATTTTTTTTTATCGATAATTACCTAATGAAACATACATGAATCCTTCAAACAAACATTACTTAAATTAGAGTTATAAAATTACTCATAAATGAATAACGTTTATTGTCGTTCATTCGATGGCAATAATGGTTTTAATTGCAGTGTTGCGGGCACTTTCGCTCTGGCACTGACCCTACTTGGTGAGAGCACACCGGGCAGAAGGAGATCTGCTATGATAGTTCTCACTAGCAGCATCTTTCTGGCTTCCACCGGAATCATGGCAAGTGAGTGATTTTGGCAAAGAACTTCTGCTGCTCTTGATACAGCCTAGGGATTGGCTGCATTGTATACGTAAAAGATGGAGAGCGCGGGAAGCTTTAGTAGGGGGCGGTCGTGTTTGTTTTGTTTGGCTTGCGTTTGATAGTTTTTAGTGGTTGTAGTGCGGTTGGATGCATTGTATACGTAATAGATGGAGAGCGCGGGATGCTTTAGAAGGGAGCGGTTTGTTTTGTTTGGCTTGCGTTTGATAGTTTTTAGTGGTTGTAGTGGTTGGATGAATTGTTGTGGTTTTTGTTTTTAATATTGTGAATAGTTTTGTTCGCCTTCTTTCGGGTTGTTTGCGAAGGGAGGAAGATTGGATATGTTTAACATATATGGTGTACAATAAAGAGTAAAATACTAATAATATTAATAATTTAAATAACGAAACGAGAAGGCTGTCGATACCTTGTCGATGGACAGAAAACTATGAAAACTCGTGATTACATTGCTCGGATTTTTCATACAAATTGCCGCGCGGCGGCAGTTATTCGGATGCTTTTTCGACAGAACTCATGCTCGAGTGACAGCTCATTTGGAAAATCGTACTAACATCTAATATGTATTCATGTTCATTATCTGTATCACCCTTTTTTTTTTATTACACTTTCTCAACAGTTCTGACGATACCCATACTTCCGTTGAGTTTCTCCTACTACGTGCCCTACCTGGACATTCACTTCAACTCCTGGCGTCTGCTGAACATCATGTACGCAGTGCCGTGTGCCCTGGCGGCCGTGGGGGTCACCTTCGCGATGGAGAGCCCCAAGTACCTTCTGACCGTCGGTCAGAAGACCGAGGCGCTGGAGGTCCTGAGGCAGATATTTGTGATAAATACAAAGAAGCCTCGTGAAGATTATCCGGTACGTCATGTTCTTCAATCTCCGGCTATAAAGTGGCATTTTGTTGTCGTTGTTTGTCTGTTTGTAGAGAAGAAAAAAAAAGAAAAACGTTTATTGTTTACCGTTGGTTTTCGAAATATAAATAGTTCACAACAGTCTACCCTGTTCGGGCATACGAAAGTTATTTCACTGGTTTGATGAATTTACTTTTATTTTTTAGCGCTTCAGATAAGCCTAGTGCGGTGTAAGAGTTTATTATCATTATTCAATTTGTATCTCTTTGACATTCACGAGTCCCAGATGTCACCGGACCCATTTGCAAGACTTGCGTAGGGGGTCCACGTAGAGGCCCCTTTGAGGCACTTTAATGTTTTCTGATATAGTACAACATAATATAGTATATTTTATGTAACGGTAGGAAATATTATTAACCAGCCTCAGACTGGGCCAAATATTTGTACAGCTTAATGTGACATCTTTGTGTAGCTGATTTCAGTGGCATATTAATAAAATGAAACCAGAGACTGTGATAATGGCTTATGATATGGAATATATAAATGCAAAAAGGATTCGTTCAGCTGGAGAGGTAACTCATACAATAAAATTAGTCCATCTATTTATTTATTTCATATTTTATGTACGCTGTACACACTTCAAGTAGGAAATAAACAAAGCACTATAACTATAACAATAAATAGCACAGGATGAAAATTGTACAAGGGCACTACAGTTAACCTACCTTCTATATTAAACCCTTATCTGTTACCGCTGTTAATCTGTGGTATTCCCTTCCCCTATGCATCCATAAAGCAACATTATCAAATCTCACTACCTTTTAACCTCAACTTAATTTGTCATCGTCTATTTCTAGCTTTTCTTCTTTTTGCTTCCTGTTTCCCTCCTGTGTTTCGTCACCACGTTTTATTAAACTGATTTGATATACATTTTCTTTGTGATCTTTTCTTGTCCACCCTACATTATTTCATAGCTGTATTCTTGTACTTCTGACCATGTGGTGGTCAGGAAGAAATTGCTGGTTAGCGATAAGACCGCCCTTGTACCCTATATTTTAAATGTTTTTGCATAATCCTTTGTAATTTTACGGCAGAAATGGGTGTGGCGGATTATACCTGGTAAAACCCGCGAACCCTGAACCGCCGTAGGAGTTGCGAGGCGTTTGATAACCTAAATTTGAAAAATCGGTTGTCCAGGTCAACTCTCTAAGCCTGGACGAGGCGAGCGCGGTCCAGGCGAAAGGCCTCTGGTCATCCATGGTCTCTCAGACGGTGCCGCTGTTGCAGCCGCCTCTGCTCAAGAAAACCGTGTTGATTTCAGTGCTCTTCGTTATCGTATACTTTTGGTAAGTCGTCATAATCTAAGCCCATCACTGAGCATGGGTCTCCTCTCAGGTATAAAAGGGTTTAGGCCAAAATCCA
>DWLO01004124.1:0-10265 GCA_018245335.1 Dalla quadristriga | reverse complement strand
AAAACAAAAAATATAGCTAGATCCAACATGAAATTTGTTAATTAATTGCCGCTATCTGGTGGCGCCTTTGTCAGATTTTTAATTTTCGTGGAAATGTGGACTCGGAATACAATGAAGTATGCAAGATAAGTACGTACGTAAGTAAAAGGTACATTCGTGGAATGCAAATAATATTAATTTAACGCATATCGTCGTGTTATTGCAAAAGACTGACTGCTGGTTATTCAATGCCGAGCCGAACTGGCTAAAGCTAGGGCCGGAAATGTAGGCAGTTATTTATTAAAACTCTACGCGAAAGCTGCGTGGCATGGCTAGCTTTTCATTAGACCATCGAGTTTAGATAAAAGATAAGTTTATGCTGCTTTATTTCATTTACGAGTCATTTACCTACTACGAATTGAAGATTATCTTCTCTCAAGCTAAATACCATCAAGAGAAGTTGTGTTAAACGTAAATTGAAGTGAAGTAATTTATTGACAATGCCTTGCGATTCAGCATCGGTGTCTAAAAGGCTCAGTTGAAATCCGTATTCGTATAATGGGAAAAGTCCAATCCAAATCGCGCGCCGTACACGGCAACAATAAATAAATCTTGAAAGAGTTTTACAACTCCGAAGCTGCAAATCTCTTTACCAGTGAGTGCCCTTTAAATTTCCAAATAATCATCTCGAAACTACAAAGGCGAACTTAAAGTAAAAGTTGGAAAAAGTTGTAGATCGAAGAGTTTTCTGGGCGGTTGGAACATGTCATTTTTCATATCCCTCGCCCGGTTGGGTTCGGTGCAGACAAATAAGTATTCAGAGCATAATAACACTACGTAGTGGACGATGACATTATAAAGCTGGTGCCAGAGCCGTTTAGTTCGGCTCTAGTAATCTCCAATTTAAAGGCAGGACTAGAAATTATTTTGATAGAGTGCTACGCCGGTTCGTCATGAGATATGTTCCACTTTGTCCAAATGGACAATTCCGCTATGAAATATGATCAGTAAGATAGCATTTAGGTTGAGCATTTAGGAGTAGGTTAGAAATTTATTTTTATTTTACCAATATTAATTCTAAATATATAATTAACGTCCGTACGTTGTACTTACGAGGGTTATTTGACGTGTGTCTAATAAGCATCAAATCTAAATGTTGCATCACACCAGATGGGTTGGCTGCAAGAGATCTTTTTTAGAGATAAGCTCGCCTGTGTATAATCTCTCTTTATCGAAAGTGTATATTTTTACTTGTGTACAATAAAGAATGAATATTAAAAAGTCAGTTAAAAAAAGAGAGTTAGCAATTCCCTAAAATTAGGATGACAACATGTTCATATGTGATCGATGTCATCATCCACCCGTCGCGTCATTACTGTCCTACAGCAAAACATGGGTTTTCTGTTATGGCGAGGGTCCATAGTCAAACTTTTTGCGTTTTACATTGATACATAAACCCGATTAAAAAAAAAAATTACAATAGAGTACCTACAAACAAACTGCACGGAGAATGAATTGCATAGAATATGAGTGAGCTAATTTACTTTACGTGTTTCCATTGCCAAAAAAGAGTCGCATTATTAAGTGTTCATTATACAAATTTATTATACAGTAACCGAATGTTTTTAACTGGTCGACTTTTCAAATCCACCACTTACAATAATTGTTTATTGAGATCATTATCGTCGAGTATAAGCGTAAATCCAAAACAAAAGGATCTGAAGGGATCTCCGATATCTATTACGTAATTGGAATAATCGGTTTTAGAATATTTTGTTTTGTCCACTTCTATAAGTGTAATGTGTATTATTTATTTCCAATAGTTATTTAGCATATCTACACTAAAAACAGGTTTGTTCAGTACTATTTATTTGTTAACAAAAGCTTACTCTTTACACACGATCACATGAGAGCTAGTAGTTCATGTGACAAGTGTAAATTTGGGATTTTGTTATTTTCGAAAACATTTTTATGTAGACACTCTTTAATATTATGTGATATCCTTCCCTTCGTTTGTGTTTATTTTATATAATTTAGGTAAATACAAATTTTATTCTTATACAACGATCAAATCCGTTTTACAAAGATTCAGTGTAAAATAAATAATACATAAACAATTATTTTTGTTCCTAGTTTAATTATATATAAACTAAACGAGGAAAAGACTACTTACGTAGGCTTATATAGGTACAGAGAAGACAGCTAATTTATTCTACAAGTTCCTTTTGGCAACCGGAGATGGCACTATATATTTCCACAAAGGAGTAGGGATTTCTTGCAAGGGAACCGCCAAGTGTGAAAGTGGGAAAACGGGTTATAGGAGCGACGCGCGCCGGCGGCCAACTCTTGACTTCCGACTACAGTCGTAAGTCCTCGCCACTTCTAAAATCTTTTATAATAAAATATGTACCTACCCATATTTGTGAATGTGATTATTTACTATAGACACAGATAGATAGAGATAATAGGGTATATGCTAGTAGTTTTAATTTGTTACTATTTTTATTTGGCAAAAATATCGTTTAGATATTTAATCTAAGCCATTATTTTATTATTTTATTAAATGGCAAACATTAATAAACGAAATGTGCAAAATATGCGATCGACGTCATCGGCGATGTCAAGATGTAGACGTTTGTATGGTGTGTGTAGTCTTTGAGCTACGGTACTGGCGTCTTGTGACGTTATTCTAATAGCGCGAAAATTGGCGACGTTAACAGGTAAAATTTAATTTACGGATATATTTTTTTTTTTATGAATTCCAAACATTTCCAAATTTTTTATATTTTTACTATTCTACAACAGTGATTTAAAAATATTTTAAAAAAACATACATTGACCCCATTAAATCTTCCGCTGTCGCGTATAGGTACATAGATAGCATCGAACACGTTAATATGGTTTTGTTCGATTGTTCCCAAGTAACATGTCAATGGGGTAGCATTGTTATCGTGTTGACCGATCCAATATGACAAAATATAACGATAAAATTGACCTTATTTAATGGAAATTTTTCACGTTCTGGGACCTGTGGCTGGTACCATATTCATATATGACTAAGTGCGCTGTCACGTTTCCCATCTACCTCGCTCGCACATTCTAATATTTTCAATGATTGTATCAGTATATTTCTAAGAAATGTGACTCAATATCATTCATGACAATACAATTACGGACGTTTAAGATTTTAGCTCTTGAATGGTACTGCGAGAGGGTTATAATAGGGTTTTCTTCCAAACTGAAAAAACATAATTTTGTTGTTGTAATGAATGTATTTTATAATGGATGTATTTTATGAATGACTGTATCGAAGTATAGCTCTAACATAACCTAATAATAATGGATTTGCTCATAGTAACGCCTGATACTTAATTAATTACAGCATTATTTTAATGGATTGTGTTGCAATTACTGCATCTCATGGTCAACTAAGCCGATCCTCAAAGAGGGTTGTGTTCAGGTCATTAAAATAAATTGCGTTTATTTAAAAGCTCTCACCGTCCCTTGTGATGTATCGTAATCGTATTGGAAGTCGAAAATTGATAGTGATAGTTGATTGTAGTGACTGTGAGTGCTTCGGAAAGCTGTCAGCATGGTTGTTATCGGTATATCTTTATCACAAAGCAATCGTTTGGCCGAAGATTTAAGGCGTAAGAATATCCGACGCTCCAGTTGGCGACTAACACCTCAACATATTACTGGAGCAGCGTATTGGTGAACGCTCCAGGCCATCTCACTTGTGCTTTACAGGTAAACGCTGATGGATTGCAGCAAAATACATAGGTATAGCATATACGTTGGAATACTTTACGAGAGTAGGTAGTTCTAGCACGTTATAACGAGGTATTGTACACAATGTTTGCTCCACCTGTGTTCACTAAATAAACATCACTCAACATAAACGTATTCATATGCTATCGTGTAATCTAGCCATTTATTCCAATCCAGCTAAAAATCCTCCTTCTCTCCGAATGTGAATTACACATTATAAGTACTGACGCTACGCCAAGATATTCATGGATATGATTTCAGACAACGTACAAATCATACAACGGTTTCAGAAAAAAGTGCTGTGATTGCAAATGCACCTTGGTATGAACGAAACAAAGATTTACATCGGGACCTGAAAGTAGAATTCTACAAAATTGTTATCAAAAAGTACACCGAAGTCAACCAACATAGGCATAGGCATAATCACCATAGGAAGACTCAAAAGGAAACCTTTTTGCTTAAGCGTTATAAGTATTGTTAGTGATAGTGCTTAAGTGAATTCAAGACAAGAACAATGTGTCTTTACCCTATAGTTGTGAGAACTAAGTGTTGAATCACATCATAATTTAAAATAAGTAGCAGTTTAAGTGAAAGTGAAATTACTTATTAGCCTCGTTTATAAGATATGGCTAGGTTGTAATTTATATAAGGGGCGTTGATGTGCTTTTCATGATAAAAAAAAACAACGCATACAGCACACCAAAAACTGTTATAGATAATTCTACCCATAAAAATGGCGACGGTTGTGCGAACAGAAAATACTAGTTTAATTTAATATGTATCTGAGTTACACGCGAAGTGCGGTTGCACGAAGCTCTATTATAAAGGTTGTTATAACGTCTTGTGATAGAACATTATTAATATTTCACTGCAAGGAAACAAGGTTACGTAAGGTTAATAAGGCATTTATGAAATATTGATTCATGCCACTGACGAACACAAGTAAGAGATAATTGTAGGGACGTGCTATGAATAACAATTTCATTGCGCGATAATAAGCTAGAAGGGGGGCTTGGATGGAGAACGCAGCGCTCCCAGCCACAATACTCTGCAAACAGGGAGGCTAATAGGATCTGGCTGCACTAAATTAAGTTTTAAAATTAACTTTCTACATAAATCATACTTTCATTTCAACGGGAATTTAATTTCAATTTACTTTCACTATCTCAGGATTAGCCGAAGCGAGCTCTCGAGATGAATATCCATCGTATTTTCTTATTTGGGTCTATGAGCTGCAGTTATTTACTATGCACCTGAAGTATTCATGGAATATGTTTGGAAAAATAATTTTTCAGCACATAATTTAACTTGGTTCAGTGAATTTGCGTAACGAAACGTACTTGTTACGACTGTGTGGGTAATATTTTATTTCTAGAATCTTTTTTCTTTGGACGGAACTATATTCATAGTTCACAAAAATGTATTAGATCTTTATTTCGGGGGATAGAGATACAATGTTGTAATTTACTCATTAAAAGTGAGCTATAATTACATTTTAAAATGTTATTAATCTCATTGAATATATGACAAGAACATTTATGCCAATCCGGATTAACAGATAAATATAGATAAACGCTTACACACTCAGAAACCCGTACTAGGATCCTCTGTGATGCGGGCGGCGGACACATAAAACAACACACTTTAACGCCCAAGACCAGAGTACAAACATTTATCTGCTAAATAAATATTTGCCCTGGCTGGGGATCGAACCCGGGATCCACAACTCTTCAATCAAGGTTACTTAGCAACGCGCCACACAACCGTCGCGCGTTGTTTGAGTCACTAGTCAGTCTTGTTAAAAGTAAGTTAAGTACTTGAATTTTATATACCTAATGTCCCTCAGACCCTTACATTATGTCAGTTTGATTTGGTTTTTCGTAGGTCCGTGGGTCTTCTAATCCTGATTGATTTCTTACCTTTTCGATATTACTTCTCTTGATATGGAGAGCGTAATAAATGTTTACTAGTGAATCAGCTTTTAAGCAGACATTCAGCGTCGACAAATAAGTTATTTCGATTTGGACCTTGAAGACTTAGATAAATTAATATAAATACTTTTACTTATTTATTTTGTTTCACACTTTTAGGCAAATCCTTATCTAGCTAGGGATTATTACAAAGGGCGGACTTAATGCCTAATGACATTCTCCGCCAGAACGTCTGTTTTATTTTAAATTTTATGACTTTATTCTATGCTTATTAAATATATTATTTTATGCCAAGGAGTGGTCACAGGTGAGTCTTTGTTCTCGGGTGTCATTATTTGAATAGGAAATTGCAGTAGGTATAGATGTATTAATGTGTAATCGTTTACCTCTTTTTACTATTTTTCATTTTGCTGTATGTTGTGTATCTATGTACCTACCTTTAAAAAAAAACGCAGATTTTTTACGTAGGAATTATTTTCTATACAATGAGGCCACTACGCTTCTGTACGCTATCTATAAACAGTTGAAGTTTAGCTAGCTAGTTATTGTTCATTTAACTGTATTATTACAACGCCAAACCTACGCAATACATCTGCGTTTACCACCCGAAGCTTGTCAAACACAAACAATTTTGGTAACAACGTATTTGTAATCTGCTATTTCAGAATACCCACGGATAAAGGTACTGCTACCATATAATACGAATTAACACAATACGAACGCCGTGTCAAATGAACAAAGTCACGTGCTTAGCATACAAATTTACCGTCGCCCGTGACCTTTATCCACAACGCACAGGTCTGTATGTGTAGTTTGTTATAGGTTAACTAAAAGAATTTGTTGGGTGCCCACGTCATATAAATACTCGTAATCTACTGCTCAATTTTCGTGATTCAATATAAGCTATGTTAGAGCTACAATAAAACGAACTCTATACTACTACTACTTGTCTATATCAAACGTTAGCATCTACTGTGACGCTATTTCAATTGTACAGTACACCGCACGATCAGATCTCTGCGTTGTTGCGATAATTGGCCCGACGAACACGGGGAAATTTCGGGCGAGATTGTGCGCTACGTGACAATGTGGTATTTAAATAAGTATATACATAATAACGCACACACACACTGACACTTTTAGTTTTCTAATATTTAGTTTGTCTGTTTTCTAACGTTACTAACGTTTCTAACTTATTACTGTTATCTTCTTACCATAATGTGTTCTATTTTATAAAAAGTATTGGAGAGGATGAACCCTAGTTTCCCATAACACAGGGTATCTTAGTGTGGGACCTAAGCTATAAAGTTATTTTTACTAAATAATTTTTCATTTCATTTACTGGACTGTTTCATGTGTAATAAAATATTTTACATTAGGGGGTGCCACCGACCTCGTGACCGCGTGAAATTTCAAAATACAGAAAAGTTTGAACGGTGAATATTATTTCCATTACAAAGAAAGTTCACTGAGTCTTCAGTAGGATATAATACGAATGTTGGCATTGTATATATTGTATATATATATTGCATAAATGGGACCCTTGGGGTACAGACCCTAAGTGCTTCAACTAAAAAACCGTTTGAGATGTTGAGATGAGACAATGCAAAAAAACTAAATGGTACTTTTGGGGTGCAGATGTTAAGGTTTAAACCTAAAATACCGTTTGAGATAAAACAAATCCTATGCGCTACAATAGTGTACGTTCTACAATCCCTGAAAATTTCATCAAAATCCGTTCAGCTGTTTCGGAGCCTATTCGCGACAAAAAAAACGCAGACAGCCAGACAGACAAAAATTCTAAAAACGGTTGATTATGTTCAGGTGTCGTGTCAATAGCATATTCCAATTTATTATTCATTTTAATTTTAATATCACAGACAGACTCCCAATGTTATTTATTGGTAAGATTGCTTATTGCATGAAAATAATGCCAATATACAGACATCTACTTTGTACTGGGTTTAGGTGCTTTCGTCCCTTTCTTCCATTACTGTAATTTTTCTGTCTGTCGTTTGTTAAATATGCTACTTAGCGATATGACCGCCGATTGTTGTAATTTTTTTTTTAAACTGTTGCATATTTTTTTTTATGATGTACTTCTGTACGTTTGACTTCAGTACTTATTCAATCTTAGAAGAATCGTAAGAAACTGCTAAAAAGTAAAACCACCTTTATGGACTCGGGTGTAAGCGTCATACTATTTTGTTGAATATGCCAAGTATTGGTGTTGGAGATAACCGTAAAGCTGTAGTGCAATATAATCCAGTATAATGACCATTGTCGAAACCCACACTCGCTAGCCGTTTATTTTACTCACATGTACATGTGAGTAAATGTTGAACTGAATTTAAGCAGTTTCACATGGTAGAGCTTAATCAACATTCGTATGGCTTAGTATTAACGCAACTACTTAATTCAGCATCGGAGCACAAGACTTATGGCGGAAAAGTATCGTTGCCAGATAGTCAGATACTCAAACACAATTACACAAGACAATCGGCATCCAAATTAGTCCTTAAAAGTTAACCGACATCGACGATAAGATATCCCTGTTTGAGAATTGTTAAAGTAGTCGAAATAGATTTCATAGCGGCTGTCTAAGTACTATAAATAAAATACATTTTAATCTTTTAATGAACACAAGTTATACCAGTTTCCTTATTATAAAAAGTATAAAGGACAAGCTAATAAACAATAAGATAATAAGGTGGGAGTATAATATAAAGCTGATCTTCCATGAAAAGTAAGTACCTAGCAAGGCAGGGACAGAAATTTTGTGACTACAATTAGTAAGATCTGATTACGTATACTTCTGCAAATGTATTACTCGTAAACTATTACGCTCCAGTTCACTCAGCGTAGATGCCCCAGGCAGCAGGTGGAACCTTTTTACGAAATTTGAGCCGAGAATGTAAATAGAGCGTTTTGTATCACTGAATGCGTGATCCATAATGATCAGCGTTCACTTATTTCAACTTTATTTGTGAAAAATTTAATTATAAGCAAACAATAGGTAGACCGTTTAATATTAAGTACCTACCTAACCAAATAACCGCTTTCTGCAAAAAGCAACGTATTACTTTTTCACATACTTCAATTTAGCTACTATCCAAAATAGACTTACGGCGATTTCAATCGTACCTGTCAATCTCAAATTAATAATCTTAAAAAAACATAGCTAACAAAACAACGTAGCTGTGAGTAGCTACGCTCCCACCAATATCCGAATCGCGTACGCACATCACACCCCTGACATAGCGAATCGTTAGATAATGCCGATGTATGATTAATGGTGAATCGGTGAACTTAGAACCGAACGAAACCGAAATAAGGGTTAGCTCGCCAAAGAAAATGTAGGCGGCTGTATACATACAAATTACCCTGTCTCGAAATGTGCCAAGCCAACCTTTTTGTTTATCTATGTTTATTAAATTTGATACGATATCTACAATTTGGCTACGATAGGAACGCAGAAGGAGTACGAATAAAATTACGGTATCGAAACTCAATTGGATTGAGCGTTCCCGGAAAAGGCAACGTTGGGTTTGAACCGGTGGCTTGTTTAATTTTGAAGTAGAATAAATAGATAACTTAAAGTGCCTATATATGGGTTCAAAAGTATTCATACCTATTACGTCTTCTACATTCTGCTAACATCGCGATTCCTTGCTTGTTGGCCGAACAACGATACGATACTTATTCGTTTTTATTACCGACCTTTTAGGTCCCCTAACATTTAGTAGGTTTGGGCGTATCGTAGCTTTGATAGCCGAAGTAAATAAGCGGATCCAACATGTTTATTGCTATAAAGATTGCCAAAAAGAACGACTTGCATGCAACCACTTCACGGAGTTGAAGTTACGAGTAGATATACGAGTATAACAGGATTATACAGAACTTTGAAATTTAGTGTTACGATCGAATGTTCTGGTGTGACTCGCAGGTTGTTTAACAGGTCATCCATCCATCATCCATCAGCTTTTAGAGGTCCACTGTTGGATATACGCCTCCCCTTATCGACGCCACTCCGACTGCAGCAGTTTCCCGTTGTTTAGGTCAGGTCGCTATAAGTCCTTCAAGCCGTTGTCGGCGTTTTTAAAAGTTACCGAATTCTAAACTTATCCTGACATGTAACAAACAATATTTTTACAGTTTTAGGCCTGTGCCTTTCTGCGTGAATTTTGGAGACAATTAAAATTTGATTTTGTAAACGACGAAGAAATATTGTTGAAAGTCAATTAGTAGCGGTATTTCAGTTTCGGTATCGTCCAAAATATATCCATTTTATGGTAAGGCAAGTAGGGGAAAATTCTTTAATTATCTTTATAAATTAACAAATGTTCTTGTAATAGATAGATATTTCAATTTTACTTATAAATAAGATTTAAGAATGAGTTTCCGCAGTTTAAGTTAGTAAACGCCGTAATGAATAAATATGAAATCTAACAATAGTTCGTAGACTTCTTCTCAGAATGGGGAACCTACATGCATGTTTTTTAATTATTTTTAAATCACTGTTTACATCGTTATAGAATAGTAAAAAATATAAATAGTGTTAGAAATGTTTCAAATTAATTTAAA
>DWLO01004123.1:0-10266 GCA_018245335.1 Dalla quadristriga | reverse complement strand
GAAGAGGGTATGAATGAACGTAATGGCTTATACAACATTTATTAATACTTAATTTTAAGTAAAATGGTCAGAGATTCGTTATGATCTGAGATACGTCGGTTCGGCACAGAGGGCGGGCAGCGAGAGGAGTGGTCTTGTGGCAGCTCGTGCTTTATAGGGTACCCTCTGACAGATGACATCAGCGAAGGCGGCGTCTACACTGCTGTCCCCAGCGCCGTATTCACACTGGGAGCGTATTTCTTCGACGTTGTAAACATCAGCTAAGAAGCAAGCAAAACTCAGTTTGGCGACTCAGTGCCGCGTTGGTCAGTGACTGTCCTGTCTGACGAACCGTGGGTCCCGAGTTCAATCCCCGGCCGGGGCAGACATTTATTTGGCAGATAATTGTGTTGTGGCCACCGCCCGCAACACAGGGAATCCTATTGCGGGGGTGTGAGTGTGGCGTTTAAATTTTAAAGAAAACAATGACGAAACACCTCAACAGAGCAGTTTTAGCCTTCCCAGTACCTATCTAAAACCAGATCCTGCTCTAAACCGAACTTGCCTCAACTGTAACTTAGCTCGCTCTCCGATCGCAAACATGGGTAGCATTTGAACACGGCACGTATAATATCAATTGAGAATCCCCCAAACAGGTAAATATTAGTAGTGAGATAATAAATCTGAGAGCCGAGTTTCAGTTTAATATCCTGCTGCGGAGATGACAACCCCCGCCCCCTACCCTCCCGGTAACTCCCAAATAGTTGTCTACAGAGCACAGAAAACAAAAATAGAAATGCCTGATTCAATTTGAGTTAACTTGTTTCATTGTCTACTTTACACGGGAAAACAATAAGCACTTTCTTTTACAATACAGTACAATACAAAAACACTTTTTTTTGTTTTGTACAATATTTCATTATTATTTTATTTATTATCATTAATTAATTATATTAAAACTGCATTGAGGCAGTCAATTAAATGCTACTAAATCCCAGAAAATGCATGGTTTCTGTGGGATAAATAAGGGAATTTAAAGCGGGCGGTGCCGCGGGAAAAGCCTCCTCAGTAGCCGTTACCAACAATTCTGAGCGATATTTTGATAACCTTACATGCCATTTCTATTCAGTTGCTATCCTCCACGAACTCGAGTAAAGCGGACCGCACAGTGAACGAGAATCAGTTAGGAGCTTTATGAGGATGTTTTCAACTTTAGATTCCCGTGTACAGTCCGCGCGGGGGACACTCAACACACAGTCATTATTTGTCGGAGTTCCAACAGTTTGGCAGTTTAGTGTTTTACTGCGAGCTTGACTTTTAGCAGTAGAAGTAGTTTTATTATCTAATATAACGGGCTTCCGCATGATTGGGCTTCGTTCGGGTAGAGCCTGGCCATTGAACTCCGTACTGTAAATACTTGACATCAAATTTATCCACGTTGGGCGCCAATTTATAACGAGATTACTCAGGGCGTTTATTGTTTTTACTGGTAGTTACATACGAGTTATAATCATAGCGCGATCGCGTATTTCCGAGCGTAATAATAATTATTAATAATCCCGATAAAAGTATGTATATATTATAGTTTAAATATACATGTTACCTAGTTTATTAACCTTTAAAATAATCAGGTTCTAATTCTAAATAAGTAATCTTGCCCTAGATCTGCACAGTTCTGTATAGTTATAAAAGGATTATTGTTGTCAGGACAGTTGAAGCAGACCGGCAGAACAACTGAGGACTGTGTGTGCGACGACCCTAACTCGGTTATTTCGTAGTAATGCGAAGTGTGCTCCGGGACTAACTTGATAACCCTGTATTAATTCAAGTTGTGCCGTAATATTCGCAGATCTTCGTAGATCTTAATTTCAATTGCTATGATGTACAGTTACCGTTTTAATTGAAATTAACTAGGTACCTAACGTACTGACCTGCATAATTAGGTGCTTAAGTAGTCGCAAATCAATTATCTCCGTTTTGACTCTTCTCGGTCATGACTTTGTCAAGACGTACTAAATACGAAATCAAAAAGTCGAATACTTTTAGAAAAATGATATTTAAATTTTTTGTTAGCAAAATGTATGACTTATAAAGCGTAATAAACGTTTAATTTTGGTTAAAATCACACATCTAATATTTAATAACAGGAAATAAGATATTGTTTACCGTTGGTTTACAAAATATGTTACAACAAATAAATAGTTCAGTCTACCCTATAATCATTCTACAGTCTACCCCATACAATAATTTTGCTATTGGTTTTATGAAACTTATTTTATTTTCTATCATTTAATATCACCGATATCAAGGCTACATTTTAAGAATAATTTTGTCACAAACATTACCACTTTAGTGTACTAACCAAAATTAATAATCCTAACTCCCACAGTCCTATGAACAGCGAATATCAAGAAACTAATATTCCTATTAACACCTAATACTAACAGGACTAACTAATTTTCTAATAGTCCATCGCAAAGTCCTATTCGATATTAGTCACTTGGGATGTTGCGACTTCGACTTTGCTATTCAATATACCATTTAAATTTTTTTAAAGACTATCAAATTTGCTACGTCCTAAAGATTTTCAAGGTACTTATCAGTACAAGTTACCAGCTATCAGTACAGTTTCAGGGGTGTGACTTATCAGAGTGAAAAGCGAATTTTCCGATGGCAACATTAAGTTGTATGTAAGTTCGCATTGGCATCTCGATGCAAAGCATAGCGAAAGTTCCAATTACGGGCGGGAGATAGTATCGAGTAACCACTAAGTTAAGTTCTACGCGGCGCTAGTGCCAACAGCGATATCGTTACCATCAACTTGTTATAGATGGGGAAACTTGCCGCCGCCCTCTGCTGAGCACTTAGGCTAGGGCTCACCAATATTGGTAAACTAATTATTAACGTATTGACTTATAGGTACAGAATTATTACATACATTCAAGACAGAAGTTGTTTTCGTGGATTTGATGGCAAACCAAAGTCCTAAAATATATTTAAGTTATTTTGTTTAGTATTCGATTTTGTCTAGCTATCTCACTGGTATTCATCATCATCAGACCCTTCACCACCATAATGCTGAGCAGGATCCAGTTGGTAACGCGAATCACTTACGATTTATATTGGTGCCGATTTACATTGTATGTCTTGTATTTATGTTAGAAAATTGTAAGTGTTCCCCTGAATAAATTATTTCCTATCTTATATTAATCGCACATAATCTCACTGGTATTATTAAAGCGATAATTTTTTTGTTTGATACGTCTTCACAGATAGCCGTAAATTCTATTCTATGAAGGTTCTATCAAATTGAAAGATCGGTTGTATTGTATATCTATACCCTCTTCCCGCGGGTATCGTACGAGGTGACTTAGGGAATATAACGGAGAACGAGCAGCGTCCACTGTGCGCACCCTTTGCTGCGTCACCAACCCGCCTGCTCAGCGTGGTGATTATGGGAAAAACCTCCTATATTTGGAAAAGGCCTTTAGTTCAGCAGTGGACTATAGGCTGATGATGATAATGATCAATGGGAGTGGAGAACTGCTTTAAGGCGGATACAGACTGTACCTTCCACCTCCAAAATACTACGTTTCATCCATGTTTAATGATTACATTAAATGCAATAGTATGTATTGTAGGAGTACAGAAAGGAGGGAGAATTGGAGCGAAATTAACGGAAAGCATATTTACTAAGACACGGAGTCTAGCGAAATCCACAGTGCCAGAATCTATTTCATGGAGCGTAGATATCGAATTTGACAATTGAATTTGATATGCGATGCACCGGAAACTATCGCCAACGAGCTATGGATCTAGGTATCAGTTGTTAGTTGATTTATGCCTTCGACTCAAACCGAGCATTGAATCGCGAACAAAGTTACTGAAATATCTACTATTAAACATGTGTGTTAAGCGTAAGACACTGCTAGAGTTGTGTTCTTTATAGAAATCGAGGAAACCTATTGTTTCGTGCCCGCGAGATAGCTTAGGCTAGCTAGCTAGGCGTTATGATACTAATAAATAAAAAATAAAATATATTTTTTTTTTTATTTCAGTAACAACTTAAAGACTATCTTAGTATTATACATTTTTTTGTCAATTACAAGTTCAATGTCAAAAAATTTCAATTTAAATGTCACAAAGTCATAACACATGCAAGTGCAGGTACCTCTTGAGAAAAGCTGAGTCTATTCTGTCTGAAATCATCCTCAGAACTCTGTTGCTGCTACTTCGCACATGTTGGATTGCAGATGCAACTTTCTTTCGCATGATTGAATAAAAATCATCGACATGTGCATCTGCAAACATGCCTTACGAACTGCGGTAACGAGGCTAATAGTAACTAAATTAATTTATGTATAGTAAATAAATAAACCTGCCTAATATTGCCTGACTAGTTATTATTATCGGTGTTGATCTAATACGTAGGCCTTCCTCAGGAGCCACTGAGCGGCTTCGACGCCTGACTGCGCGGCTAGATTCGGAACGCTGAGTGACGTCATCGGTGGCCGCATTCGAGTCGCTTGAGCGGTTGAACGGCTGTGTAAGGCTGGGCGCACACTACGCTAATCGTGTCGTGTTCCGTAGTGAGCCATGTGCTGTGGTCCGACGCAGCTTATAGAGTGGTTTCCAGGCTTGAGATACGGTCCATCCACTGTCTCGATTATAGTTTGGACGACGGCTTATTTCACTGGCTTCGCGTACCTTGCTACTAGTACGGACATTTGAGATATATTACATTTTTTTAACACCAAATTATTGACAGAATAAAATGGCGATAATAGTTTTCGCCCTTTGTCTCTTATTAACTTTATTTTGGTGCAGAGCGAATAGCGAGTGAAATATAATATATAAGGTTAATAATTAGGAGATGACGAGCAAGTGCATAGAGCAAGTGAAACGACCATAGCAGTTGACACAAGACTGGGCAGGTATTCATCATAGATCATAAGGAACGTGACAAACGTAAGGCAAAGTCAATTATGCTAAACAGCCAAAATAGACGGTTAGACGAAGCTAGTGACATCTAAAATGTATTTTGTTTCCTAACATCTCTATTAAAAACTAAGATACGAAATTATAAATATGTCTAAAATGTTGGTGATTTTATTGCCAACAATGATATCAAAGCACATTTTTTAAAAGTCTACCTAAACTTTTACAATAGATGAAAATGTGCGAGCGAGAAAGATGCAAAATGTGAGAGGGTTTACCGCACCTGCGACCGATTTAACTCGGAATACTTCGCGGCGCGGAAAATTTTTGTAGATAGACCCCTTTCCTACGGTTTTGTAAATTTGTTCGACATAAATTCGTCAGTTCATTGAGCTGCCGAAAAATTACTGTCGAGAATTCGTTTTTCCGCACATCAAATAGATTCTAATTAAATACAGTACAGATAAAGTCAGCCATATCGAATTTACCGATAAACAGCAAAGTAGAAGTCACTTCCGAAGTCTTACAAAGTTATTTCACGTTGCGTATATTAATTACAATTATCTATATTGTATTTAATTGGAATCTGAATTGAATTTCATTTTCAAATGAGTTCCCCAAGCAGATTATTTACGGGTAAACGTAATCGTCAACCGGTAAATAAAATTTGCACGAGAAACTAACTTTAAAATTAATTCCGATTGTGCTGAAAGGGTTCGTAATATAATTTGTTAGGTTTTATTGATCTTTATGGTACTCTTGGAGTTGAGATTTCAAAATTAATTTTACTATCCAATTTGGCTACAACCCCTTAAGCGGCTGACAGCAGGCCACGGGTCTCTCCTCACACCCGAGGAGGCCTGGAGCGCACTTTACCACGCTGCTCCAGGGCGGATTGGTGGACAAATCCATCAATCATCCAATTACATACCAAGTGGAGCCTCCATTGAGATATACCCAGGAGAATTTCCTAATTAGATTGATTGCGATAACAAGTTTCTAGGTAGGTACAGTTGTTCAGAAATTGCGGAAGTCTTTAAGAATACAGTATTAACCATTGATTTATGTTTCACTATATTAGCGATTGTCTCTTCAAATTCAAGCATACTCAGACACGCCTTATACGCCTGACATCGGCCGATTTCGTTGGCTGTTTGACATTAGCCTTGTGACAGCTGATGAAAAAATTGAAAAAATTATAAACTTATGGTGTATTGCCTTTCTCGAATGAAATATCTAAACAAAACTGATTACGTTTCACACATCGCTTTGTTTTTTTATACTCGTAAATAAGATCATTGAAAATATGCCGCAGTTAGTTTAAAACTGTTAAATGCCAGTAAAATAACGGGATTTATTCCCTAAAATTAAGAAGTTTTAGTAAAAAATATAAGTAAAATCGACATCACCTATAATATTTTATGACGGAAACTTTAACTGATTTCTTCGTTCCGAGAAATTTAAATATACCTAAATGAGTTTTTTGTTATTTACACCCAGTCAGAATGATTGATTCGCATAGTGACACGACTTTGTATGCCGTGAAACTGACATTGGAATTTTAAATGTTTCTTTTTTTGTTTGAAAACTAACTCAAATTGTAAATAAAATCAATAGTTGATAATAATATAGAAAGTAAATAATCAAATCAGATCTTCAGTCTTTTTAACTAGAAATTTAACAGAAGGATTCAAAAATAAACGTAACATCATAATTCAATATTCAGTAGTTTTCTAAAAATAAGTGCTGTTGGTAAATAAACAAAAAAAGAAAATAGCAGTAGTAGCAAATTTAATAGTAGTAATATAATAATAGTAGCAGTAATCAAATTCAAAGTGAATTTCTGGCGCTTTATCACATGCAGACACGGCATACATCGATAGGGTGTAAAATTACATTAAATTAATTAATAGGATAAAATTTAGTTCAAATAATATTTTTTAGAATATTTATCGTTCAGACATTCAATCTAAGTGATTATTTTCCTATTTTATTCCTTTTTTATGACAAAAAATTCAGAAACAAAATGTGCTAAATAGGGGATCGTAATTTAAAATTGAGAACCGCAACGCCTTATTTAGAATTAAATGTGACGTCATCGCTCGTCTCAAGGTGTAGCCATACAAACGTATGGTGTGGGTAGTGTTTGGGTTACGATTTTGGAGTCTTGTGACGTCATTTAACCGAGCGAAAAATGGCGGCGTTTAAACAGCTCAAATTTATACTCGGTGTTAATTTTTTTTTTTTGCTTTAGTTTGAAACATTTCAAAAATTATTTATATTTTTACCTAGTCTATTACGATGTAAGCAGCGATTTAAAAATATAAAAAAACATGCATTAACCCTATTAGGTAGAGGTATAAGTCACGTATTGTGTTAGAGCCGTAAGAAAATAAATATATATCTTATTCTTCTTCTAAATGATATCAAAACTTTTTATTTCATCATAAGGTAATTACATACATAATTATAATTACATACACTTGACTTGATATTACATAATTACATACACTTGAGAACATACATATACTAACGGCCTGATAATGGAAACATTCTATGACTTCACTTCTTTAATTTAAACTACAATTGCCCGTAGTTCTAACCGTGTAAAATAAGATGTTTTCCAACATTCCACCTATCTTCGGTTCGGTAGTTTTTCTTTGTATCCATCCATCCTCATCAACTGTGTTGTTCTCAAGTCCGCACTTATCCGACGGCTTCCGTCTAATTATTCAAAAAGGTACGCCATGGAAGACTTATTCTGAAATTGCCTAGCATGATAGTTACCGAGTACGGTTACGAAACACAAACAAATATCGTCAGGTTGGTAGCAATTGAAATGATACTGTTTGCCTGCGCTGGTGATCATGCTTATTCACCCATAATAGAACCGTAAACAGTAACAACACTAATACAAGAACAGATAAGTTAATTCCTACTTCAAACGCAACGTGGTTTGAAATCTAATCGGCGCTTTATCCGGGTGAAGTGCGTTTGAAACTATTTTCCACCAAACGAACCTTTAAACCCCTTCGACTTAAACGTTCTTCGCTAAAACCCTACCTTTTGTTGGATTACACGCTAGTTTATTATTCAAACGCTCTGCTGGAGGCACTAAGCCTACGTTCTGAACTTAGTAAACAGTTTACGTACCTGCTAAGTGATTTTTAATCAGGTATGAGACTTGAGCCTAGACTTGCTCATAAATTTAGTAAGTGGTGACTGACTTGAAGCTGCCGACCACGTATCATGCACATATCGTAAATACTATAAGACGAAGATGAGATCAATAACGACGCAAACATTTTTGAAAGTTCATTCACTGGTGTCATGAGTGCAGCAACACTGAACATTTTACTGAAAGTATATGTTTAAATATGCTGTTTTATATTACACTATAAATAATTATAATTATTAAATAATAATTGTATAATAATAAATAAATAATATTAACATGACATTACCATTACAGTACATTATACCGTTTTCTAACTGTTCGACGCTGAGAATATCTGGCTCAGGGTAATCCATTAATTACCACGGATCCACATTTCCACAAACCGTTTTACCCTGTTCATCATTGCGATCTCCGCTGAAAGTTGTGTATAAGTATGCTGTGTAACTGTGAAATCGCAAATACGATTGAAATTTCAATTTGCCTGCGTAAATTAGTTCCTTTGATGTCAGCCACCTTTATATTTGAACGTATCGAAAATCCATGGCCTTTGAAGTAACGCTCAGACTTAACGCTCAGTTTCCAGGTTAATACCACGTATTGTTGCTGGGATTTGTTTATGCATCGAATGACTATATTTCCATATATTATCTTCTTGTTCTCTTCTCGTGGCTCAGATATACTAAACGTATTAATAGCGAATTTTCAAATAAGTAACCAAAGAATGTGTTAGATTTTATAGTGAAATACCAGAATTGCAAAACCATATATCTAATCTACTCGCTTCATATGCCAAGAAATCAACATTATATGCATTAAAAAAACAGCATTTTCATACTGTCGTCATAAGGAAAAGGACGTTCTACCATAAGTCCGACACTGAGAAAAATTATTGTGAAGAATTGAAAAATAAATAAAATAAACAAAATTATACTTGCCCATTATGACTATGTCATTGTGTAAGCGTTTATTTACTGATTTATTTATTTATGTTTAAGCGAAATATTAAATACTGGTAGATGCGTCCTTTTTACTGTTGCCGAATATGTATTCAACTCAATTTTGGAAAAATATCAGAAACGTCTTTTTTCCTTACGACGGCAGCATAGAGTAGGTACCTACCTATTGTCTATGAACATTATAAACTGTTTAGTTTACATACTTGTCTAGTAACATTTCAACAGAATGTTATAGAGTTGTTCGGATTTCCGATATTTCATAAAGTAGGTTAAACTTTAATGCCTGAGTAATGAAAATACCCTTAAAAGTTCGAATGAGTTTCGAGTTCCCGTGAATGTTTGATGTTCATGAAATGATATGGTAGGCCCAAGCACCACCATAATATAACTTAAACCTCTTCTTTATCTATAACACATTGGACAAAGCCTTCACACTTTGGTACACGAGTCACACCACTGACAGTTGCTGTCAAGTATTAATACTTGACATCGCTTGACGCCGTTACATCCGAGAAGATAATACCTCGCTGATGTTTTTTTGTTCTGCTACTACCATAGTTATGTTCATGGAAGTAATAAGTACGTAGGTACGCACTGGCTCGTTTTTAATTCTTGTCGTTGCCGCTGGAGGCACTACACTCAAACTCGTAATAAGAGTCACAGATGATTCTCCAGGCCGCAAATAAGATATCTTTGTTTTTTTTAAGGATCCCATCTAATAAAACTATTTGTACATATAACTTTCACAAAACCTCTATGCACAAAAAGTTTACAGCGACACAAACCCCAAACAATAGTACCAATGAAAAACATTTACGTTTGCCAAAATATTGCAAATGTATGCACCTCCACAATACAGCGCGTCACACGTACATATCCAACACAGTTTGGAAGCTTTCCGAAGCATTATGGATAGCCGTGACAAAGCCGTGTTCGTATGCTATTGGAAGCGGAATGTGGCGGGACTTTATGTACATGTATGCATGGATGATATGGATAGATTATATCGGGAGTTATAAGTCACGAACGAAACGATTTCAAACTTAAATACGCTACAACTCTGCCATAAGTTATACCTGGCTCCCTCTCTGAGTTCTAACGGCTCCACAGATATGATACTACCGCCACCATTCCGAAATTTATTTATAAAACTTTTTTACATCAATAAAAACAATAATCATAGTTGAGCGAGTAGACTGCTAGAGTATCATGTCA
>DWLO01004122.1:0-10267 GCA_018245335.1 Dalla quadristriga | reverse complement strand
GTAACCGCTGGATTCAGAGGGCACAGGACCGGTCGGAATGGCGTCGATTAGGGGAGGCCTATGTCCAAATGTCCTCTAAATGCTGATGGATGAATCATCATCCATCATCCATCCATCAGCCTTTAGAGGTCCACTGCTGGACATAGATGATAATTCATCCGTCAGCGATCAAGCAGGATGAAACAGCGACGTTTTGATCAAGTTGGCTGTAACTCATTGTGGCTACTGCAAGGCACGGGCTCCTTACAACTGATGAGTCCTGGAGCGAACTCCACCACGCTGCTCCAATGCGAATTGGTGGAGTTGTTAGTAGCCGATCCAAGTTTAGGAAGCTTTTCAGGCCGCCCTGAAGGCCTCTGACAGGGCTTAACGACTGTTGTCTGACGATAACAGCCGGGACCGACGGCTTAACGTGCCCCCCGAAGCACGGAAGCGCTTAAAAATGTTTCCCACTAGCAGTCACCCATCCAACTGCCGGCCGAGACCGGCGCGGCTTATCTCGTCAATCAGATCGAGTGATGTGTTCTAACCTGATGAGATGCGGCTTAGCGTTCGACTCGGGCGCTTTAAGCGCGCGCTCGAGCCACGTGCGCAGCGCCCAGCTCGCGAGCGGTTGCGAATTCTCGCCCGCGCGCATCGACACGTAGCGCACGCAGTCCGCGATCATGTTACACCATTGCTCGCGCTCGGCCTTCATGCTCAGCAGCAGCTTCTGGTGCAATCTGTGGTTGGATAGCAAAGTCAACCATCGAAAAATTCAAATAAATTGCGCGTCGGTGTTTATAGCGATTGAAATGGGGTTTCGGGTTTCTTTTTTATGTGATGCAAGCAGGCATGCAGTGATACCATCCACTGGCGAACATGGACATATGTGACAAACTTCGAATAGGACTGTACGAGTACTGTACTGTACTGTTAGTTAGTATGCGACAGTTATAGGACGGTGGTGATGGTACCGCCCAGAGAGAACCGCATACAGGCTCTACCACTTGGTAAAGGAAAATATCGCGTGGAAGCGCCTGAAATGTACTAGAAGTTCTGAACACCGACATCTGGCGCGCTTCGTCCACGGCACTGACAGACATAAACTGACCCGGTGAACATGGCGGTGAAGAAGGCCACGTAGAAGTCCGTGGTGAGCGCGTGCGGAGGCAGGTGCGCCACCAGCGGCAGCAGCAGCGCGGACAGCTTGCGCGCCTCGCCCCACGCCGCTGACGAACAAAAGAACTTAGATGGAAGTGGGGTGATATTGACGCATAAAGCTTTGGTCTCTTGATCAGAACGCACAACGTGTTCTTTTACTTTTTATGTTGTGACGTTGACGTTCAAGTGTATGTAAATACCTTAAGATTAAATAAAAGGTTTGAATTAAGAATAAGAATAAGAATAAGATGAATTTATTTTAGAATAAGAATAAGAAGAATTTATAGATTGATAAATAAGTAGAAGGTATATGAACAAATAGGTGATATATAAGCTGCTGCGCCATTCAGTTCGGGACAGTACTTCGTGAGCTCTCGTGGTCGTAGGGCGAAGCTCTGCCCGATTGAGCTTTGAAATTCATCAAGTACTAAGTTCAGTCAAAACCATAGTGATAATTCTTTTTGATATTTTTGAGTTTCGTAAAAAGATGTTATATTTCAAAATTAGTATTGAGTTTTTTTTTATAATGAATTTAAATAGAAAACGCTAGAGTATACATAATCTTTATTTCTACATAGCTAACAACAACAAAAACTTACCGTTCTCCAACACGTCGAGTAATCTTTTAACCAGCAGGTCGATGTTCTCCATGAACGCGAACCAATCCTGCAAGGAATTATAGCTTTAAGATTCAATCAACGCAAAAACATGGAAGAATAATTACCACTCAAAAATTACCCCACGAAAACTGAACCGAAAGGGGTGGAGCGGAGCTACTTTCGTTCAATAGCCCATAACGATCATCGTCCTCGACGTTCTCACGGAAGTTACGTAACGTGGCAGGTGTATAATACGGCAGTATCGTCGTAAGCGACCTACATGGAAATGTTAAACCCCGGGGCATCACGTTGTGAGCTCACCTCCACGTTGTGCATCAGTTTGAGCAGCGCCAGCCAGCGCTCGGCCGCCACGCCAGCCACCTTCTCCGGGTGCGCGACGAGCGCGCGCGCGCACCGCCGGCCCAGCTCGGGCGGCAAGCGCGCGTGGAACCGCTCGATCAGCTCGCCCGTCAGGATGTACCACGAGCTCCTGCGAACAAAGGATATCGGTTACGACCTCATTGAATCCAATAGGTAACCTTTAAGGATACTCGTTCGCAGTCGCGCGGCGAGCGTCTATGACGCGCTAATCGTCGCGCGGCGTGTCAATCGTTACTGATCGACAAAGTTGAGCCACGTTGGGCGACCGACAGGGGAGATAGTTTCATAACCACATCCGTGCTTCCGGAGGGCACGTTCAGTCTGTCCCGGTAAGATTTGTCGGAAGCGTTAGGGCGGCCTACAGACTTCCGACACTTGGGCTGGCCACTGACCTCTCCATCGACGCGCACTAAAGCAGCGTGGTGGACTACGCTCTAGGCCTCGGTCGTGAGGAGACCCGTGCCCTGCAGCAGACCGCTTTGGGTTGCAGCCAAGCAGTAAGATCTTCTATGATGTAGGGGCGCACCCACCTGACGAAGTGGTCCGCGTGGGCGGGCAGCTTCCAGTAGCTGTTGGCGCACAGCAGCGGCAGCAGCGCGTCCCACAGCCAGTCCTCGTGGTCGGCGGGCAGCAGGCGCACGAACAGCGCGGTGGCGCGCAGCGTGCTGCCCACCACGCGCGCCAGCTGCGCGCCCTGCTCCTCCGCGTCGTTTATCCTGCGACAAACGGGCCGAGGTCGTGTGGGGTCATTCACCTGCTATGTGCTATAGCTCGCGCCAAACTTTATGGCCTGTCTGAACTTAGCCCCCACGCGCGGTGGCGGACGGGCTGAGCGCGGGTTGCGGGGGACGCCACTCGCCGATTGATCCCCCTTCGCCCGTCCGAACGTTACGGAGGGAAATACCCGAAATCTGTGTACTGCGCGTAGATCAGAGCGGCCATAAAGTTTGGAGCGTAATAATACCTTTCAAAAACCCAAAACCAAAAAAATATTGGGTGTCGCTCGTTGATTGGAGTATAAAACCATTTCAAAAACACCATAGTATAAAAAAAAACAATAATACGGTGAAACGTCAAATCTGATATTTAACGCTTGTTTTTTCCAGGGTGTATAACGGAAACTAAGAAAACTGTAGATTTTTTGCCCAACTACAGTTTTCTTATTTGCCGTTATGAATTTAATTGCCCTTGCTTAAATGCTGAAGTTCCAGAAAAAATCAATTATTGACATTACATCAGTTCCCAAGATCCGAGTCTATAAAAACAAGTAGCAGAGTAGTACATACTTTTTACCGCTGAGCATATACTCAGCATTTCCCTTCAGGTTGTCCAGGAACAAGTTACATATTTCCACCTTGCAGAATTTGATCGCTTCTGCTAGTTTCTCGTTAGGGAATGTCGCCTGCAAAGTAAAATATTAAAGAGATAGTACTCGACTAAATTTGTGGGTAGGTTCACACAATTTATGTAACTACTTCATTAATTAAATAGTGGGTAGGTGCAAAACCAGAGATGTTAACCGAAGGATTAAAATTCTGTCTCCTACTCGGATGTTCGAATCCCAGGGCTATAATTTCTATGTTACGAGTAAGTCTTCAAGCAGCTAAATATAACTAGCTTTAATGGTAAAGGAAAATATTGTATTGACTGAGGAATCTCATTTAAATTTCTGTTGGCTACAGCCCGTTACTGTCGGTCAAGACAAGTGCAGTTTGAAGTGCATTCCACCATATATTTCCAATGCGGGTTGGTACAGGGGTTGCACTATGTCTTGGAAGTTTTTAAGGTTTAGTTTTTAACATAGCGAGCCCCAGAGAGACATGCGTCCTCAGCATACGAAACGCAGGCGGTCACCCGATGGTAGGAAACGGCGCTTTGTGCACCTTCTACCCCCGCAAGAGGAACACTTGCTTAGGGGTTATAAAGGCAGACCCCGAGGCGCTACGGTAATAATGCATAAGCGATCCCGTGGTGTCTCAAAGATGGACGTCGATGGTGCCGCTGGGTTTTGGTGGGGGTAGCCGGCGAATCCAACATACCCGACTGGGTCCTTGCATTGCCGGACGGGATGCGTCAATGCATTTACCAGCGTTGGAAATAAAACGCTTCCAACAATGCTGCATGACGGGGGCTGACTCATCGCCCACACTAAAACCCGCTTCAACTAACATCGTCTACCGCCTGTCTCATATTGGTAACTTACGCCAAACTTTATGGCCACTCTGAACTACGTTGCAATTGAAACTTGCGCTTGTACTGGAGAGCACGGGTCGCGGGGGGACGCACCCCTTTCCCTAGTCCGCTCTTACCGCTAATACCCAAAAAAATCTGTAGTGTATATATATCTTAATACCCATGAGTGTGTGGGTGTGTATGTATATAAATATCCTTGTGTTTATGTATTACATGTTGAGGCAGCAATAAAGGTATCGTCAAACAATAAGGTTGTTTCACTTAAAAGTTACATTGCGTTCTGCGCTGCACACCGCGCGTAGATCAGGGCGGCCATAACGTATGACGCGACTTATACCAGGTTGTAATATCAGAATAGTCTATACCAGGGTATAATATCTGAACAGAGTATAGTTACGTCGAGGTCGAGCTGCGCGCGGCACTGCGCCGGCCCGTAGTCGTCGTGCAGCGCGAGCAGCCACGCGGGCAGCAGCCGCTTGATCAGCAGAGCCAGCTTCCTCCCGCACTTGCGCACGATGGCGCCGTGGCACGCCTGCAACCATTGTACCGATCTAACCTATCCATGTAGCCCCATCGGGTGGCGAGAACTTGCACCAAATATCCAGCATTTAAAAGTTACAATTACAAGAACCTGAGTACGGCTATTCTCCATGTGCTAACACCTCGGATAGCTCAAATAGAAGATGTATGTCATAAGCTTATACAAACTAAATACTCTGTTTTCCCTTCAAAACGTACAAATCTTTCGCCTTTTACTATTAACATCTCATACTAACTATACTAACGTTCCCAGTTCCTTTTACGGTTCTGTTCTGGGTTTGTCACAGGTGTTATTGGCGACAGTGGATGGGTGGAGCTGCAAGCTCGTTTGTTATCATAATATCCATACAAAAAAAAGGCTTTGTAAATACTCCTTTGTGTTGCGTAACATAATAATATACCAATAAAAAAACTTTTACCAATTAACTATAGATTACAACAGATAAACAGTACCTGTGTGGCCTCCCGGACCTTCCTGTCCATGTCGACTGTCAGCGTAGGGTAGTAGTGCGCCCAGCTCGCCAGCGCGTTCACCACCTCAGCCGACTCTGTGTTTGCCACCAGCTCCTTTAGCTCGTTTAATGCCTGAAATATATGTGTATTTTCCTCAACAGAACAGGAAAATTTTTTTTAGGCGAATGCTAGGTACTCATAACTATATTGAAAGCAGGCTTAATGTAATTGAAATCTCAACTTCTTCAGCAACCCATTAGTACATCGCTGCAATCAAATACCTGAGGAAGTGGTCATTGCCACTTCTATAAACGATAAATTTAAATTATAATGTACATAAATACATTTTTTGGCAAGAAAATGGCATGTACCTGAGAATTTAGATTAAGGATGGTTGATTGTAAAAATATGCTCTTCTGAAAGACACATACTCAGTTGAACTTGGCAGTATGGCAACACAGAAAATAAAAAAGGGCCAAATATTAAACAACACCCTGTAATCAGTTACCTGCCTAGTAGACTCAATGACCATATTACATTATCCTACAAAACATACTTTAATTTTGGTGATGGGATCCTTCTTGTGGAATTTCTTGAAGCAGAGGAGAAAGTCATTGCTCAAAGCCTGGTCCTGGGCGCCGAGGAGGCAGGGGAACACAGCAGGAAGCAGTTTGCCAGGGCCCGCTAGCACCAGCGATGGGTTCACCTTACTGCTAAGCAGCTCCGCACTGCGCCCGCTGCTGGATGGCTGTGGGGAATTGACAATTGTGACTGGTATAGTAAGTATTTCATCACAACCTATTACTGGCCCAGTGCTCAGTAGCACAGGTTTCCTCTCAGAATGAAAAGGCTTAAGGCCAGATTCCACCCCCGTGGGCACTTGAGGGTAGCTGGATATCACAAGGTCTTTGAGAACATTATAAAGTAGTCTCAGCCCTGTAGGTTTCCTCATGATGTTCCCCTTTACTGTTAAAGTCACACCTTTACAATTAAATATCACTTTTTTTAATTTATCTAACCAAATTAATCTAAACAATAATTTGATTACCCTTGATGATCTTCCCTTTTTATAATCCAATAAAGAGCTTGCGACAGTTTCTCACTCCATGGGATATCCAATTAAGGTTAGTTTTGCAAGAATAAAGAAATTACCAGTCCCCAATGCAAAAAGAGGTTGCATTGAAAACTTGAATAAGGAAACCATTAATATGAAGCTTTTACTTAACTTAGCTATGCAGTTTAAAACTCTTATTTAGTTTTACTATAAAATTAAAGGTATCACTAAAAGTAGGATTATTCCTATGAAACTCTGTAAATTTTTTAATATTGTAGGTACTTATTACACAAAAATAAAGCAAGTAATCAACTTGCTTAAAAATTACAAATTTTAATCATCATGAAAGGTACAAGTCCTATCAGTATTCATTGAGAACTTCAATAATTGACTAGTTCCTACAACTGTTGCAATGTTTGACTCAAAATGGTTGTTTGTAGGGTTTGAGAAAATCTACTATTAATGAAGAAACCGAATGACAATCTCAAAAATTAAGAATAAGTACAGTAGGCCTTAGAGAACTCTATGGGAATCTTGAATAATATTTAAAGAATGTCACGAAGTAGGTAATGTAGCAAATGTCCGGCATTCGAGAGGATTTATTGATTTTCTATACGAAACAGATGGCGGTTCAATAGAAGAGCATTGAATGCACTTACCCTAACATTATTTTTTGTTCTATTAGCTTGTTTGGCTTTTCCACCCATCTTGTTTTAGTAGACGGTCATTGATATCTTTGAAAACGATTGATTTCACTAGAATAGCGGTATTTATTTTATAGGAAAATTATTTTATTTATTGCGACGATTTCACACTGTTGCTGAAAAAATTACTTGATTCAATTTTGACAGACGTCATCGATTTCTCTTTGGGTTTGTTGACTGCTGACAGCTCATGTTGTGTTGTCAATAGTTCTGAGTGTTGTCAGCACCATGAATTACCAGGTGACGAACTTATTAAGGCTGAATTCACACTTTCCGAAACGGATCAGACAAAAGTATCAATCGAAATCGCATCACAACAATTTAATTAAAATTAATATAAATAGCAAAAGAAGATTTAATAATAACCTGTTTAATTACTTTATAATTAACGTGTTACTTGTGGGCAAAACCGACCTGATCCCTTTGTAGTCTCTCTTACGTTAAACTACGGTTTTCTTTGTATTAGTTATTGTTCTGCTGAGAGTTTTCTTGATCGATTGAACTAGCAAAATCCATAGACCGTAGAGTATTTCTCCATCCATTGTATACATAGAGTATTTTTTGCCTGACATTGCCTGATATTTAAAATCGTCACCGACTTGACAGACAAACTTTTGAAATTAGCTACCTATTACATCATAGTATATAGGTTCTACCACCAACAAAAGCAGTTGTTGCAGGAGTACTGCTATACTGCAGGCAAGTAAGGTGGTAGAGCGGGATGCCTCCGCTCGATAGTCACAAATTGTACAATCTATAGCGTTGCTTCACGTTTGACATGCATGTGGTGGGAGCTACCCCTGCTCTTATTTTACTCTTGCCCCCCTAATTTTTCTTTTCTTTTGATGGATGAGAAACATGACCAATCAAACCTGTCCATAGCCATAGGCTAACCTAACCAAACCTGTGTATAAATGTAGCGGGATATACTTTTTATTGCGTTTAGTGCGAGCCCCATAGTATTTAGTTAGGTACTTATTTTGGCAGAAAAAAATTAAACCTATCCATAGCGTAGCGGGAAGGGTATCTAGTCAAAATGCAGATAATTCAGATTTTTACGTGAACTAAATCGCTGGTACAGCTAGTCTAACATATTTTCCTAGCATCACTCGGATGTTCTCGAATCAGTGCAAACAGTATCTGCTAGGCGAATCTATGAAACTTGGCTTCTGTTCGTCCCCGTAGACATTTTTCTACTGTGACTCTACACCCGACATGGAACGATACCGGCACTTTCTCTCTGCATAACCGATTATTACGTGATTAGCGTGATTTAATTGAAGCGGGTTACTAAGCGGTCAGCTGTGCCGCAAAGTCCTCGGAGGCCTAAGCTGAACAGCTTTATTTTGATCGGGAAGGGAATAAAAACCAGGTGAAAATGAAATCAATAAGTTGCATTGAAATGTCAATATATATATTTTAATATTCATAAATTCAATATACATCATAATATCAAGTAAAATGAATTACTATAATTTATATAGGCAATATTTTAACACATGTTAATCTATGCGTAAGTTTAACAATCTAGAGTTTCTTAATATAACAAGTGGTCGCGGCCCGGCGTTGCGCGCTCGGCCCACGAGTACAACAAACACGTTATGGCAATAGGAATTCACATTTGGCTTATCATCAATAAACTATACTTAAACGAAGGAAGAAATACTTTTCTGCAATATTGTATTGCACAAGTACGTAACTAAATGTTGCCATAGTACATAATGCCTTTAGTGTAAAAAATAAAATTTCATATAAAATTTACTTGAAGCTTACTTAAAATTATTTTTGGCACATAACTAAACTAAACTAAATTAACTACAGCTAGGGGATGGCGGGAGGCTATATGGTACAGGTTCCGCGCCACGTCGTTACCGTAATTATTCTTTGGTTTCTCTAGCCCACCGGTCACAATTTGGAAGTCGCTTACAAATTAAAATTAAATTAAAACATGAAATAGTTCAAATACATTTGCTAAAGTCAATTGCATTTTATACATTACGTAGATTGTACTATAACGTGCGGCCATTGTAAGCACGCGAGTGATCCTCCGAGCTCTAGTGATGTATTGACGGGGTTACGTCAGATATAATAATATATACTAAGATCGACGGATTACCAGGATGCTTTATTGTGCCCACTTGACATCTAAAATCCATTTATTAATTACAAATTAAAATTTGCACAAATCTTGAACAAGGGCGTTCGGCACCAGCACTACAAAATTCAATAAATTTAAACTTCATGGCTGTTAGTTATATTCATGTAACTTTAAGTTGGAGGTTCCGTCTTTTCAAAGTTCGCACGCTATAGTAATAACATTTAATAAAAATGTGATGATTTTGCAAGTAGCTCATAATTTCGTAATAATTAATTGTATCGGAATACTGATACTTAAGCTTTACCGCTGACGGTGTCGACTACTGAGTATTTTATAATTATTCTTATGGTATCTAATAAATTCTAACAAGGTGATGATGTTCATCGCACTCACAAATACTGTATCTATATCTATCACTGCAATGAAATGAGAAATGTAATAATGCTTAATTAATTTACGTAATTCGTTGCTCAGAAACCTTTACAAATTAACTTTATCTACTTACTTACTTACAAAATATAGAAATAATCGTCAGGTATCTCTTAAAATGTATTTTGCTTAGGAACTTTCTGTCCTAACGTACTGCTGGAAGGGCGAGTGAAAGGTGTAGGTATGATATCTCTATTCAAACCAAACGAAATAGGCGCCGTATCTAGTTGAAATTTATTATACTTTTAATGATGTCCGTTGGCTGTTGAGCGAGAGTGGACTGGGTTCATATCTCAGTCAACAGGCAGATATTAGGCAGAATATAATAAATTACGTATGGGACGATCTGTGCAAGGCGGCGGGAAGCAAGTGGACGCGAAGAGCCGAAGATCGAGCTCAGTCCCGTGCCTTGGAAGAGGCACGCATCAGTTTAGCAGTAGACTGCTGGTTAATTATGTAACTGAAGCCGATAGCAATACCGAGAGTATTGCTATCGGCTTAATTAAGATCCCGAGACTATCGTAATACAATCCGACAAATGGCAACATATCTACGGCTATGATGAATTAAAACTGCATTCTTTTTTTTCTCAAATGGAAAATTAAACGCTTTCACACTCACACCCCCGCACTAGGATTCCCTGTGTTGCGGGTGGTGGACACAGACAGAAAAC
>DWLO01004121.1:0-10267 GCA_018245335.1 Dalla quadristriga | reverse complement strand
CTGTTACTAACAAAAGTACTAACAACATTTGAAATGTAAAAATTAGGGATAAGGAAATAAAAGGCTTTTTATTTTTTATTATTATTATAAGTTATTGAAACAAAATGTTAGTCCGCGAAGACAGAAGAAAGATTATTCCGCAAGGTTAGAACATACAATACGTAACTGCAAGTATGACAAGCATGTATAAGCAATATTTTCAGACATATTTTTGAGCGTCCGTGTGAAACCTTTTCGCAAATATTGTCCATATAGGTACCTACTCGTATTTCAGAATAACTTTACTATCGATAAAATGCGAGCTGTGCTCACGCACTAAGGGTTTCAAAAACTATAATGAATAATAAAATACAAGTGGCCATCGCCATCCAATGACAAGTATTAGTAGCTTTGAACAAGCAAGCTTGCTTATATTTATTTATCGCTCAATAAACTAGTAATGTTGATTCCATCCATCTATCAGCGTTTAAAATATTACTGCTGGACAAAGGGCTCCCCAAATCGGAGCCACTCTGCCAATTATATTGATTGCCTTATAGGTACAAGTATTAATAACGAAGCTGTTTTATAATTCTAGAACAAATAAAGGCCCTGTATTGCCGGAAGAGGTTTTACAAAACAAATTGGACTTTAATTAACGCACATTAAAACAGTCTAAAACAAACTGTTGAAACCGTTTCAATATTCAGGTCAGTTCAAACTCCAGGGTTACCACCGCATCGCAAAATAAAAAGTAACCTTCAGAAGTTTTAACACAACCGTATTTTAAATAACACACATTGTTCCTCTGTGATCATTAAATTGAAAAATGCAAATGCAAAAGCATTTAACTGAAAATAAAAAAAAAACTCTAATCATGATAATTTTAAAAGTTATCCCATGCCACAAGAAAGCATTTCGAAGTAAAAATTGTTATAATTTTACAACGAAAATACAAACATGTTGGTTACTTTAAATTTTCATAATAAGAGCTATAAACAAGCTTTTTCCAGTTAAGTGATTTTTCAGTTGGGTTTTTGAGTCTTTATTATAATTTGATCAATTATAAAAAAATGTTTAATTTATAAATGAATTGTTCAGTTAAAGACCCGGCAGGCAGATAAACGTTTTCGTCAGTTCGTGCACTTTTGAGCGCTAGTTTTTGCTATCACAGTCAAAGGTAACTAATAAGCCAATAGTGAAACTAAAAACTGTCCATCGACAGTATTTATGAAAAGTGAGTTTAATTAATTTTAAAATGGTTCTTTGAACTCTGGTGTTGTTTTTTTCTTTATCTAAGTATTAGAATGTTTTCTTGCTCTTTTAAATTTAATACTAAAAATACTCTAACAATTTAATCATCGTTATTTAAATGGTTTAAAAAAAATCCTTGTTATAATTTTGTGAGGATAAAACAAACATACCTACACGGCACTCTAACTGACTGCTGATTTTTAGCAGATTCACTTTTACACGTAGTTCGGGCGACTGATGTCTGTCTTAGGATCACTAGGGTAATATAATGCAAAAGCAATTTGTGTAAGCAATTCCACTTAACATAAGAAGATTGCGTGTCTGTCTTAAGTTGAACAGGGTAGGCAGATTTTGTGCAATCAATTCCACTAAACCTATTTATTTCATTTCTATCCTCGTAGATAGACCATTGTTCAAGAAAGGGTATAAGAAGATTGCGTGTCTGTCTTAAGTTGAACAGGGTAGGCAATTATTGAGTAAACAATTCCACTAATCGTACCTTTTTCATTTATATCCTCGTCGATAGACCATTTTCCAAGAAAGAGGATAATTATGAAGATTGCGTGTCTGTCTGAAGTTGAACAGGGTAGCCATTTTTGAGTAATCAATTCCACTAAACGTACCAATTTCATTTCTATCCCCGTAGATACACCATTGCCCAAGACAGGGGATATGAACTTCAATTAAACAGCGTAGGCATAATTTGTGTAATAATTTCCACTAAACGTACCTATTTCAATTCTATCCTCGTAGATAGACCATTATGCAAGAAGCGGGACATGAAGATGATAGGCGCGGCGCTGCAAGAGCCGGCCAACATCGAGTGCGAGGTGGACGCGTTTCCACTACCTGACACATTCGAGTGGGTCCTCAACAGCTCCGCGGGCTCCATCAAAGTGGATCCTGTAAGTACAAATACAATTGAATGCAAAACGCTAAATTATAGACCGATGCCAACATCGAGTGCGAACTGCACGCGTTCACGCCTCCGGACACATTTGAGTGGGTCCTCAGCAGCTCCGCCGGCTCCATCAAAGTGGATCCTGTAAGTACAAATAAAGTTGAATACAAAACGCTAAATTATAGACCGATGCCAACATCGAGTGGGAACTGCACGCGTTCACGCCGCCGGACACATTCGAGTGGGTCCTCAACAGCTCCACCGGCTCCATCAAAGTGGATCCTGTGAAGAAAGTCTCTTATTATAATGAACCCACCAATCTCTGATATCCAATTACTTAATTCGCAAATTTATCAGTAACCTTTTACGTGAAATCTATTAGAAAGTCAGCTTCGTCTTTACTCCCTTTGCAAACACATAATAAATATAATCCAGCAATCGAACCATCGCATGCAAAAAAGGTTTACCAAAAGATTTTGGTCTGGGGTTAACGATGAAAATACCGATAAAAATATTCTCTATGTAGACGTAATAGAAATCAAATTAGGTTGCCAAATAATTCCAAATCACTTAATCGTCGTATTCTACAAAGATTAGTCCCGGCACAAGTTACAAAAGTAAAAAGGTATAACATTTTGGGACTTTGTCTGAAACTTTCCCTGGAGAGTACGGTTCTAAATGTACTTCCCTATTCTGTGTGATATGTCAGCGAGCGTATAATGCCATTGTTCGTCGTATTTTTCTTTTCGTTTATTACAAAAGAGCTCGAGCTATTTTATTTAAACGTCTTCCCGGCATTAACAGAATTGTATACAATAGACGTTATTATCGTCCATAAGGGCACGAGAATGATTCATTGCCCGGGTGTTTTCATCTGGCAACAGTACTTTTGGACCTTAGTAATTATTGCACACAGTAACTAGCATACAATAGTTTTAGGACAGACAAAAGACTGACTGAAAAAAAATCATAATAAATTATCATAAAGTTTCCGTCCGTAACTTTAACCTCTTTAACTACTTACTTGAAAAGATATACGTTACTTCTTCACTACTAAAATATAAGTGCGAAAGTGTGTTTGTTGGTTTGTCCTCCATTCACGCTGCAACTTAACAATCAAAGTGATTTTTGGCCTAGAGATTTGGATAGTTTATGGGCTGCGAAGTGACATAGGCCTTTCAGTATCCTCGAAAAATTCACGGTTCCTGTGGGATAATTATTTAAATTTCACGTGGTGGGCTACGGGCAAGTCTAGTTTTAATATAAGTATTACATAAAATGGCATGTTTTCTTTATCTGCTCTCTAATATTATCTTATTTCAAAATTTTCAACAGGAGCGTTTCACCGTGGAAGCTAAAGAAGGCAAATCGGTGCTCACGTACACGCCCGTGTCCGACGTCGACTATGGCGCGCTGTCGTGTCGCGCGACCAATCTGGCCGGGCAGCAAGTCGCGCCGTGCGTGTATACTTTGTTACCGGCGACGCACCCGGACCCGCCCTCTAACTGCACCGTGTACAACCTCACAGACGACTCTTTGGACTTGACATGTTTGGCAGGTAAATATTTATCAAAGTAAGACGAAAGCAACACGCCAGTGCCGGACATTGATTACGGCGCGCTGTCGTGTCGCGCGACCAATTTGGTCGGGCAGCACGGCCCAGCACCGTGCTCTCGAGCGTCGTCACTACGGCCGACGAAATTGTAAGTAGTTTGGTGGTACGGATAGAAATCGGTCCGAGTTTGTAACGGAAAGAAGGGATTAAATTGAATTAACTAATAATAATGTATTATATAATATTAAATTTTACTTATAGGTAACCACCATAGGTCCACCGCAAAAGTCTCAAAATAATTTTCTCATTTTCCCAGTTTTTAAGCGGTTGGTAAATATTTCATTGCAGTCTGATACAATAAGTAATTAGCCGCAAAATCATAGTTCAATTTGATTGCTGCATCAACTGTATTCATAGCAGTTCTCCAAAGTTTTGATTAGTCTGAAGTACCGACTCTAAAGTGGAGTACACTTAGGTGAACACTGCTGTAAGTAACAAACAGATGCTCTCGAACTGTTTTGATGGCTAAAGGTCGCTTGCAACACTGCTAGACGAGGGTTCAGCTAGCGGATTTTTTAATTAAATTCAAGCCTTTTTTGCAAAGTTTCTTTTGCACAAAGACGATAATGATGGTCCAGCTGTACTTTTTGTTGAGTACAGAACGAAAAACAATTGCTACATAGCGAGTTTTTAATCACAGCGGCTTTTTAGTTTTGTTTCTATCCAGTTTTAGTTGCTGTTTCAGAATCAATCCTTTGAGAGCTCTCCGTGTTGTTTCCAAGTTAGTTCACACTTTCAACTGAATATTTTGTTTGTGATGTTCTTGTTACTTATTTTGTAAGTAATCACAGATTACAAAACAGTAGAAGTGATGTTGTTGTGTTGTCGACAAAACTTGAAGTTCTACTGCCTAAGATCATGGATTTTAATAAAAAGTTACCCTTTGTTCTCATATTTGTCTTCAAATTATCAACTACCATCTGCCCTTTGCACGTCTCCTACATTTTTATAGGTGGTAGAACAAGCAAACAGATCCAATTTGATGAGTGTTATTTCGTTAGTAAACTCTCACGGACAGTGAGACGTACTCAATATGAATTCTGCTATGTTGTCCTATCGCGTGCGAACTTACTTCGTGAGCTACTAAACAAAACCTGTGACGCTGGTCATAGGTTTTGAGATCACGTGCGAAAGGCAGCATATATCTACCGTTTTTTTAAATGATCTAAGGGTATTTCAATCTCCACCACTGGACATAGGCCTCCCCTAATCGGCACCAATCCGCCTGGTCCTATCCCTTCTGAATCCGCTGTCTTCTTCAGCTTATCAGTCCACCTGCTTGGAGAGCGATCCGTACTCCTTTCTCCGAGCATAATGATAACGACTAAGCAAATCTCATCAAGGCAATATTCTCCCATAATTCGATATATTGGTTCAATGCCTTCAAACCCATTTGTAGACCGTAAACAACTTTATAACTATTCCATTCCATTATTAGATAGTTATTCACTCAGAAATAATATCACCTGTCACAAAAGTTGCTAACTGTAAGCTTGGTTATGGTCCGATTACTTCCAACGATTTATGTGATTAAAAACTAATCAGAACTTTCTATGTTAAAGCGGTAAGGTCAATATTTTAAAAGCAAATAAATTCTAATCTATTTCGGTCACATTCGTGACTTGAATAACAGAAATTTCGATTATGTCGACCCGTGGTGTTGCCATAGCGGAAAAGTGTTGTGATATTATTTTTATACTATAATTTTTAGTAAAAGACGTATTAGAAACGTTATCGCCATAACCATTTTCCGTAGCCTATGGATTAATAATCATGAAGGTTTTATTCGAGGCAATCACAGATGTGTTTGACTTCTTGTATAAGTGGTAGAACCTGTATATGGTCAATTCGATAAACCGTCAAACACACTTTCACATTTAATTATTCAATAATTAAATCAATTTATTGTTATAAAACGCAGATAATATGATTTAAGCACAGTGGTAACAAATATAATCAGCTTTATGTTATAATAGGAGTTGGCTCAGCTTTTGCTAACGCGGGGCTGGAGTCCCGTGTAGCACTGGTTTCCAGCCAGTCCCGTCTCCCTATTACAATAATTTACAATATTGTTTAAATGTATAGTACAAAAATGTAAAGTTTTCGGTAATACGCTAATAGATTTACTTCTACAGGATACGAGGGTGGTCTGCAGAACGTCTACTTAGCGGAGGTGTGGGCGAACGAAGGCTTGGTTGTGAATTCGAGTAATGGCCTGGCTGTTTGGAACCTAAGGCGGCTGGGGGCCAAGAGGCAGTTGCGGATTGTGGTGTACGCGGCGAACGCCAGGGGGCGTTCTGAGCACGTGACGTTTACTGTGGAAACTGCTCCTCGACTATCCCCTAGGACGGGTAAGATACTACTAGTTTTCAGCTTTGTTTGCTTCTGCTCCACCCGCTTCGTAACGCGTTCCTAAGGGCGTCAACTTTGACATTGTAATTGTAATTTTGTAATTTTAATGTGTAATGAATGTTTTAATGTACATATATGTATCTATTTGTGTTCTTATAATATGTATGTGTTATGTATGGATATATGTCAATACGATAGTATTTAGTTTTAGTATATTTATCTCAAACTTTCAGTTATATAAATCCAAATTTCTTTTTAACGCCTACCGCATCTTTCTCACCATCGCAAGGGTTTACCGGTAGAGAATGCCATAAGGCATTAAGTCCGCCCATTGTACAAATGCAATAAAGCGTAAATAAATAAATAAAAATATATTTCGTAACTGGCGTCTATAAATTTAATTAATTATAAATTTGCGCACACATAATTTCATCTTTATCCAGATTGCATTTTGTTTTTATTTTGTTTTTTATTTCTTATTATTATTATGTTTTTTAATTTTAAGCATTTTTTTTGGCATTTTTCTGTAGTTATTGTATTTGTAGTGTTGCAGCCTTGACGGTAAATAAAGTATTTTCTATTGCTTTTTCTTATACCGCTGGGATTTAGGGCATGTGTTTCTTCTTTTTACGACTAAGTAGGCCTGGAACATTCTGTGACCACGCTCTCCAGTCTCAATTGACAGAGTTCGTAACCAACCCGAAACAAATATTAACCTGGTCCCTGATCATAATAATCGATACTCTTACGTGACCAAGTGAGTATGGTAGCAATCATGAAAGGTTGCCACTAACGAATCTTTCTGATTCCGATTGGCGTTGCCAAACTTCCATGATGGCTTATGATTGACACTCCAAAAGGACGTTTACAGAGAAAAGCACTCAACGATTTTGTTTATATTGGGAAAAGTGACTCTGTTTCAGTATAACAAAGATCGCTTTTACGGACGGAAATAACAATTTGGGCTGACGAAGCCAGCGGAAAGTTTTGTTATCGATTTTATTTTTGTACTTCTTTATTTCTAGTTCCTTCTCGTATTTTCTTAAGGCAGCCATTGTGATTTCAATGTGAATCTATCTTTGAATCCATTTCACAATGTAACTAAATTTAGTGCATTCAATGGTTCTTCGTGACCATTTCACAGGGTCACACAGAACATAGGGAATCCTAGTGCGGGCGTTTATTTCCTTCATTCCTTAGTGGCCACTCTTAGCCACCAAGAATCTTATAGGACTGTACGAATAGGAACGTCCGGTAAGTGTAAGTCTTATTCATGGCTGGTCACACGTGCGCTGCTTATTCTGATAACTGAGATCGAAGCGCAGTTATTTGTTATAGAAGCACGGCTGAAGCTATTAGCTTGGTTCTTGTTTGTTAAAATAAAATACCGGTTGTTATTTTTATCCTTCGTAAAAAAAACGGAACATTACCAACAGAACATTACCATTTTCATTAATTTTACTATCATAATGAAAAGGATCTTGCCTAAAACCCAACTGTTTGCAGTTTAAAACTTACAACATGACGTTCCGCGCACGTAACATTTATTGTGGAAAGCACTCAGCATCTCCCCCAGGATGAATAAAACGGGATGGTTGTTTTACTATGCAGTTTTTTTTAAATATTCTACGATGATAGTGTCAACCGAGCATGCCGTGCCTTCTGACGCCCATGGTCAATAATAATTGCAAACATAGGAACAGGGCTGTAGGAACGGACTGGTAGTTTTTGATTGTCTTATTTAAAACCGGTTGGTTGTCATAATATGTTTTATAAATATCTGTTATACAATATATTTATAAATATCTGTGCAAATTCACGGATTAGAAAATAGTCATACTAGCACCATTTGCCGCTGGTTCTTCGAACAGCTGGGTTGCTATTTGAGGTTTGTCACAGATGTCATGAGTAGCAGCGGATTGGTGGAGCTTAACGCCCGTTTGCTATCTTATTCCTATAAAAAAAAAGCTCCAAGCTAACTGCGTTATCGCAATTAATTCACAAATTATCCATGTGTTGTATAAGTATTAAATGATTGCAAATAAACATGTTTCGTTGATAATTTTACAACAATTCTTTATATATTCCGTCAGTTTACTCTTTAAAAAATTAGGTTTAAGAAAATTTTAATATGTCTTTTAAGGATAATGAATTACAAGCGAGAGAGATACGAAACATGACCTCTTGACAACTTCGCAGGTTCTTTTTCTCTAATTGTATTTTCATTAAGGTGAAAATATACCCGCGCAGCATAAAACTTAACTGTTAGAAGTTTAAAACCTAAAACATGTCGTTCCGGGCACGTAACATTTACCGTGGAAAGCACTCAGCGCCGCTTAGTCCCCCAGGACGGATAAAACGGGATGGCTGCTTCACCGCGTGGTTCATCTATTTTCATATTATTCACATTAATCCAAGTGGCAGGTTTAAAGGTAATTTGAGAGTTTTTAATAAAATTACCTGTTAGCGGCCCGCAGGCATCGGTCTTTTCAGGTTATTATTTTATGGATTTAACTATTGAAGAGGCATAGTCATTGTGTGCAAAAATTCCGGCATTAATATTATTAAGCACCTGCCACAAAGTTTCACCATCACCAAGGGTCGACTGGTGGAGAATGCAATTTGGCATTAAGTCCGCCTTTTGTAATCCTAGATAAGGTTTTGCAATAAAGTGTGATAAATATAGCAAGCTACTTCTTCGACGTCCATCTGAAATAACTAACGTAGAGGCCTCGCTGATCCACCACGCCTGGGCATTGCACACCTGACGTGGTGCAGGGTGAACTTAACCGCGCTGCGCCGCGCCGCACAGCGTTCGGTGTGTGGCTCCTTAACCAGCGTAAGTGTCTAGACATGACGTCACGCGTCAGTGCTAGGTGACAGTAGTGAAGTAGAGTTGGCGTCAGACTGTTATTAATCACACTTCAGTTCATTCAGGTTTATTTCGGTGCGAACGATTATTATGACTATGTTTTGGCGAATCTATTTAAATACCGTTTTCATTCATGTCTGTTAAGAGGACTATCAAATTACGCATCTATCTTGCTCGGACATTCTAACATATTTTTTTTTGTCTCCCGTAGTCCTTACACTAACGAATACTGGCGAACTAACATTCCTATTAACATCTACTAACTGGTCTAATATCCCCAGTTCTTTTTAAGGTCCTGTTCAATGTTTGTAACAGATGTCACGGGCGGCAGCGGCTGTGTGGAGGTGTATGCTCGCTTGCTCTTATTCAACAAAAGCTTACAACCTACCCCATATAAGCTGACAAGTGACGTCACATATCCGCTCAACTGATCGCGTCGCGAAGTCTCGCTGCCCACACTGGGAATAATTCCGAGCCTGCCCTCACGGGCGGTATATAAAGCTGACACTGTACCCCTCAATCACATTGCGAACTCGACCCAGCACCGAGCAGTATGAAGATGCACGCAGCTACCCTCCTCGTGTTCGCCGGTCTGCTGGCAGTGACCAGCTGCGACGAGGGGCAAGTGTACTGCGGCAGGCGGCTGTCGCGGACCCTGGCGATGCTGTGCGAAAATGGGCTGATGAAAAGATCGGGGACCAGGGTGGGGCCGGCGGAAGTGGCGTTCCCCTGGCTGCCGGTGCGCCATGCCAGGAGTTTGTCCCGGGGTAAACGGCAGATAGTGGCGGAGTGCTGCTTCAAGCCATGCACCGTCGACGAGCTCAGCGCATACTGCGCTCGATGAACTGAGACCGTCAATTGACCCCTTTTATATGGTGCTGTCTGACTTTTAAGTATGATAGAAATTATAATATCAAATAAATTGTTTATTTTAGTAAAATTATTTTTGTTTGACTCTGACCCGAAAATTCGTATTCATTTTCTGTTCTTGTTTTGTCTTCAAACTCAATTCGATGCGTGGTCTTTAACTATGTAACTATGTAAGTAGTGTCAACTGCTACGGCTTTTCAGCATTTACTGTACAGCAGGACATAATATACAAATTATGAAATAACAGCACATATATACAAGATGGTCTTATGGCTAAGAGCGATCTCTTCCAGACCACATTAAGCACGGAGAATTCATATGAAAGAAAGATGAGTTGCGGTGTACATACAAATTAACTGCTTATGCACGCAAGGAATACATAACTGAACCCAAATATAATTCACAAAAAAAAATTTTACCTATG
>DWLO01004120.1:0-10268 GCA_018245335.1 Dalla quadristriga | reverse complement strand
TAGGAGTGGGTGTTAGAGCTGTTAGCGTAAGTTCCTCCTGTTAGTAAATATTAGTAACCCCAGTTAGTAATCGTTGGTAAAGACCTATTTGAAGTTAGTCACAGAAGCGTTGCTTCCAGCCATCCACTCCTTTTCGTCCGATTGTTGAAAAACAATTATTCCAGAAATGGGTATAGCTGTGGTATCGCCCCAGGTGCACCGTATACTGGTTCCACCATCTGGATGGAGTGAGATCTTAATAAATACACACACTCCCTTCCAATCAAGGACTCCATTGCATAGTAAAGGGAAATTGTACAATATTAGGTAGATACAATACGGGGTTCGATTCCAAGACAGACGGGATACTTAGACATGTGGCAGATAATTCATTCCCGGGCCTTGGTCGTTGTTTCTGATATGTCGTGTAGGTATTGTCCGTGCCTGTAGGGAGACGGGGAATCCTAAAGTCGTCTACGCATTTAATTTATGCGTAAATAAAATTACTAATCATTCTATTATTTAATCTACTAACAATTTTCGTTTCATACGTATAACAGCCTGTACGCATGTCTAAGGCACATCGGAACTTGGTATCCATGCAGCGTAGAGTCCCTGGCCTAGAGATCGTCTTTCGTAGAGTTAGGGGTCAGGCTCGCACAACAAAGTCGTTTTATTTTCTGAACATATTACTCGCATTAAAATGTTCGCAACAAACTCATGATCTCGTATAACAACACCCAGTTTCTAAGCGAATATGATCGTCTCACTCTCTCTGCAGCATATTTCTAAATTATATTCTAAGTTAAATTTTAGAAGCATTTTCGTCCAAAAAAAAACGTTCGGTAAAATATTACGGTCAATCCGGATGTATCAGTAGGTACGGAATTACTATCTAGACACACGGCAGTGTGCCAGCCAAGTTCAGAAAAGATTATACAAGTATACACACTCAACGTCTACTAAGTATTACGGATATGTTCACACCTAAAATACGCCGAAGCTTTTGAAACTCGAACGGAACAGTAAATTATAAGATTAAGGAGCATGAATGTCATGAAACATCTTATATTTTATTACAAAAACAATAAAGTCTTCGATTTACATTTTAAAACAACGAAGGAACAAGTAACATTAGTAGATACAAGGAAAATGTAGATACAAGGAGAATTAAGATACAAGGGTAGTAGGCAGGTGTCACGAGGAAAATGTAGAGTCGCGTAATTAATCGAATGGGCTGTATGCATGTATTTTTTAAATATTGTTAAATAACTTTTTACATCGTTATAGAATAGTTAAAATATAAATAACGTTGGAAATGTTACAATTTAATTTTTTTTAAATATTAACTGTTTAAACGCCGCCATTTTTAGCGGATTTAGGATGACGTCACGTGACACCAGATTCGTAACGATTACCCAAAGACTACACACACCATACAAACGTCTACGCCTTGACATGGCCGATGACGTCGCGTATCGTTCTAAGCAATGGCGTTATGATTCGCAATTTTAAATTTCTCTCGCCTATTTTGCACTATTTCACCTATTCTTTATTCTTCAATTATCTTACTAATATTATAAATGTAAAAGTTTAAGCGGCTGCTTGTGACTCTTTCACGCACAAACGGCTGGACAGATTTGGATAATGTTTGACATACATAGGCCATATAGGTCATACTCGTATAATGCCATGCCAAACTTTTGGACACAGGCTTACCACATAGGATTTATATTTTATGACCATAATGCGTTCCTGAGTGATAGTTCACAAATATAGTTTGTTTGGACACCCACATTTTACAACCGAAATTTAAACAAATTTTACGCGAGCCAGCACCTATTATAATATCAATTATAAGGACGTATGTCGTACTTCGGATGATGACTAAAAACCCCATGTCATAGTTCACTGAGAAAACCTTATCCCACAACTCGTTCGTTTTGTGGAGGACCGCCGTGAATCCAGATAGTGCGTTTGAAACCTCAGTATTCGGCGAGTGGTGCGATAGAGGAATGGTGGGTTTATCAAAATCCAGTGAGTACTCGAGTGTAGTCCAATTCCAAGTCACAATAAAGCAGATCTGAGAGCGTCATGGAGTCGCGACCTCGCGCACGAGAGCCGAAGTGCCGCAGAGATATCTCGCTCCAATTTCATCCGGATCGCACGAGAGGGCGACTCGAAGGGTGCTCCTATTATACTTCGCTTGAAATTCGTTTGCAAGATTGCGCTTATTCTCTGACGTTTAGAAGTTAGCTAAGTTATAAGCAATACAATTTCTTTAGCGGTGAAGGACGTCGTGAGGAAACTTGCATGCATGAGCTGTGCGAAGTCTGCCAACCCTCACTTAATCAGCGCGGTGGACTTTTAACCCTTAACCCTTCTGAGTGGAAACCCGTGCTCAGTGGAGGCCGCTGATAGGTTGATGATGATGATACTAACAAAAAATTAAACGACAAAAAATAACGTAGATAAGTGGATAAAGCCGAAATATTCAACAGAATTGTCATCATTCAATTCTCAACTCCAAGCATAATTCTAATTAAATTGGCTCAGCGTATGTTGTAACGGCATATAAAATTGCAAAATCGTATTAGTCACACCATTTATAACTCAAGAACGGCTGGATCGATTTTCATGGTTTTTGATTTGTTGGTTTTGTCTCCGCCGGGAATGAGAGAATAAATATTAAAACATATGAAAAATTTAAACAAAAAATTAAGGATTAAACAAATTGACAATGTTCGGTGTGTTAGGTTATTGTTTGTCCCGTATGCGTTCCTAAACCAATGATCCGATTTCGATGAAACTTTGGTGAGTTGTTATGCGCACACCAGCGAAGGTTACTGCGTAGGTAAAAAAAAGTTGCCTATCAAAGAAAGAGCAGGACGACGTCTGCGGGGCCAGCTAGTTTACAAATAAATTGAAATGGAGATATTAACCAGCACGATAACGTTTAGTCTTTCTAATTATTATTAGTAAACATCATTAACATAAATGCTAGTATTACTTATATCGTCATCTAACAACCGGTACATCGGCAGGTATATAGGTACGTTTTATTTTCTTCCTGTTAAATAACTGTTGTAAGTATTTTCAAAAAGCCTATCATATGAGCAAAAAATAAACGCTTTTACAACACAAAAAGATCATGTAGCCTTAATCGGTCATCCATCCAAGGACCCCTCGATTAACCGACAGGGTCGCTAAAGGCTGCATGATTAATAATCCCTACCACCCTTGAAATATTTTTGTTTAGTTTTTTCTAATCACGCTGTAATGTGCACATAGCTAATGACTATCTATCAAAGCGCATGACCTTATATCAGTAAAACTGGATCAAACTTAGTAATAACTTATTTATTATTATCATGAAGATTTCTCTGGGATCCAAACATACTGTCTCTTTTATTAACAACCTTTCATTTATTAGAAACTGGGACGATTTAAATCTGAAGTGGTTAATTTTATTTATAATTATTATTATTTATTCTTTATTGTGCCAAAATCTAGGTTTTACAAAGGGCGGACTTGATGCCTGGTGGCATTCTCTACCACTCAACCCAGGGTGATGTCGAGAAATAATGGCAGGTGGCAGCAATTTCAACATAACAGTATAAAATGCTATATACATACATAAATAAACACACATATATACTACATACATACCGCATACTACATAAATACCTACTCATATCTTATACTAAACTACTACGATCTTGAAAAATGCTCTTTGTCTAATCTCCTAAAAGAGTTTTTGGTAGGAGCCTTCCTAATTTGATCAGGCAGGACGTTCCAAATTAGTGTTGCCTGAACAGTGAAATGAAGAGTGCTAGAAACAGGTTCTGATTGACGGAATGTCTAGTCTAAGATGATAAGATCATTAAGTAATGGGTGGGGTAGGGGGGGGGAGTAGGGGATGAAAGTTTGTATGGAAAAACGACTTTTAGGCGGGCGGAGCCGCGGGAAAAATCTAGTTTAAATACAAAAGAAAGTATTCAGGTTAAACGTATACTTACTTAAAATATTATTTAAAACATCGAACACATATAACGCGTATTTAAACGTAAGTAATTGTGTTTCACAGGAAAATAACTATCGTATTTTACATGTGCTGTGTAACAGCTAGGAAATTACTGTGAAAAAACAAATATAACAAACATAGATTTTTCATAAAAACAAAGATAAAACGAATGCTAACTGAACTAACTTACATTAACGGCCTGTTTCTGGTTGTAGGTATCAGGTCACACTGCATGCATGTCTGCTATTTTTAACACAGAAAACCTGCGTGCCTAGCCTAAGTGTCGAACCCGACAAACAAAAAAGATAATAAATAAGAAGAACAAAGTAGCAAAATATATGATTCATCCAGAAAAAGGTGCCTTACACTGAAATTAAATTATTAAAAAAGAAACAAAAAACCGGACTGCAAGAGTACATCATTGAAAAGCTCTAAATATATGAAAATTTAAAAAGGTAAAGTTTTATTTATAAACGAGATGTTCAGTTCAAGGTAACGTGTAAGTTAACGAAAACATAAATACATTAATTATGCATAGGTGTGACTCTAAATAGTAGTCACGAATAAGCTTCTTGAAGATATTATACATGAAAAAAAAAAAAACTACACCCGACGGCGGCCATATTGCTTTTCCCATAATTATTATACCCCATGACATTTTGTGCATTAAAACGTATATAATAGACACCTTATTTCTTTAAATCAATCAAGATCTTTAGGCTACAACAGCGTGACAAATAAATAGGTATACATACAAACACTCGAAATACATATCCCTCCTTACGCAGTCGGGTAAAAAATAAAAGCAAGTTGTTTGCTGGATTATATTGTATGATAACAATTTGATGACGCCAAAAAACAATTGTGTTTTCTTTTAACTATTATTGAAAGTTGTTGTAATAACAACAATGACGTAGAAGATTCCAATACTACGAACAATCTTTAATCTAATCTTATTTCCCCATACAAAATATTATTCTGACGTAGCAAATACCTTTGGAGATCTATTTTGATGTTATTGCAAGCTATCGTCTTAATGGTCCGTATTTATTATGAATTACGACGGCATTGGCTCATGTTATTGCAGTAATCGTATGGAAACAGCACATTTATCAAAATATTTACTAAATTACGTATTAAAGGTTAAGCGCATGTACTCCTAGATAGTATTTGCAGTGTTTATTGTAACTGCACCCTGCTTAATCACTGTAACTAGGTAGGTACTTCAAAAAACATTCACACTAAAGATCGATTTTCTAGATTTATACGATGTCATCCAGAAGCCCACTGCAGGCCGTAGGCCTCTCCTAGTTGAAGCTATTGTAACCAGTCCTGTGCATGTCCTGTCTTGATTCAATTTGCTTTCGAGTTTTGACGACGAAGAATATTACTGTAGGTTTAGTGGACACACGTAGAACCGGAAGCAACCTGTCGTTTTCTTTAACTATGTTTTAAAAAAAACCTTATCCCGTAAGATTCTAAATTTCTCGCGCGCTTTGGTTTCGCTAAAATGAATCTTGCATCTCACCGTATATTCCCATCGTACGCGGGGAGCGGGAAGGCGGCTCTGCCCTATTTTTTTGAAAACACTAATCAAGTCGTAAGTTGAAATAGCAAGTATTTTAGCCGCGCCCATCAACGAGTTTGACTGTTGATAATGTGTACTCTTTAGTTGATAAATTATTCCGGGGTCGGTTTAATTAAGTAAAATTGATACGATATCCGGTCGTAACCGGTGACATGAATAGTTCATTAATTAATTGACTTCAATACAAATGATGATATTGACAAAAATGCTACTGCGCAGATAGGTATTAAACAATAATCACATCATCATTTCGTGCACCACACCTACATGCGAAGTAAGAAAAACGGAATTTTCAGACACTGTAATACGCAAAACCTCTTTCGTCAGATTTACGATGATGACTATGACCCTTCGTACTTCAATGTTATCATTTTTTTTACAATAGATTTGCGAATTTATTTAAATAAGATTACGTTTACAAGCGGCCAGTAAACAAAGATGTTATCAAGTCGAACGAACGATCTTCTAGTTCGTTCACCGCGAAACGTGGATTGGGATATCCAAACAAACTAAAATACAATCAACGCATCCCATTTTCATCTTCGTATTGTTTTATTTTCTCTATGTAATCTAATGTAATTTCTAATCTAATTAATGATGGTTCTGACTGTTTTTGACACGGAAGATTTCCCCACAGACTAAGAGATAAGGGGATTATACTAATTTAATAGATGGATAGATTACCCTTAAATTTTGTATACAAAAAGGAAAGAAATACAGTTAAGAACTTAGAAGGTACAAAAAGGGGACTGTGAATTATCGCTGAACAGCTATTTCTTCCAGGCAATCTTGTGGTGAGGAGGTAAATAGAAGAGCTTAATAAAGGTAGGGTCCACGAAATACAAAGTAGTTTTTAATTAAATTAAATCAGAAGCTATCAAAAAAATATCGAGAAAAGCACAAGCTAATATATAAGCTAGAAGAACAGAAAATTTGGAGCTTATTAATTAAATTGAATATGCAAGTGGTGAATAAAATTTCGATAGTGTGATTCATGATTTTTGTACCCGCCGTCCTACTACTGGGCACCGATGTATCGAGTCTCAATGTAAAGTCATAGGTACTTGTCACTGGCCAAATGCGGGTTAGCAGACTTCATTTTTTTCTTTAGCAAACCGCATTTATAAGATTGAATTAATTACCTAATTCAAATAATTATAATTCTAATAAATCAATCAATTATCAATTATAATTGAATGGCTACATAATTCAATTTAACTATTTCCGTTAATCGCCCAGTAAATTTCTTCGAAATAAATTAACCTCATCATCGCATACGATAACAGGTCTTATTAGAATCATCCATATCATAATTATGTGCCATTAGAATTCATTGAATATCCGATATCCGCTTCATCTCTTCGAATAATGAAAATTTCGGAAGCGCGGCACACCGCACAACGCGCACGCGGTCCCCAAAGAGCCCGCGCCCGCAAGATAAGCGCTCGGTTACATCAGATTGTGCGCGCGTGCCCGCCGCGCCTATATAACAACCGGCCCGCTCCAATCCGCTCATTCACAACTCCAAAGTGATAGATGACAAGACAATATTAGTTTGTGGCAATGATACGCGATCTCATGCATTTCAATCAATCGGTGAATATAGACATCAATTGCGAACAGTGGTGGCACAGTGATAACTGGTGTGACAGCCATTCCCCGCGCTTCGAGCACCAGCAGAGATAGCCCCGCCTTATCGGATCGAGTGCATTGATAATCACGGGTAAATATTATTTAATTTTACTATCGTTATAGGTGGATTGTTGTTTGCAAACAAGTAAACGTGTCCTCTAATAACCGCAGGAAACTTCGTCCGGTGTAGATTAAATAAAATAAAATATTACACTCATAGTGTCCTGTATCTCGATCGAAGTTTTCGACAACGAATTACAACCAAGGGGTCAAACGCGTGTCTTCAATTTTATCTTTTGGGCAACGCTGTCGCTTTACGTCAGTAGCAACCGATAACGCTTATTAATGTACCATTATTATTTGCAAATTGTAACCGATACAGCTTGACGCTGTTAAAGTAACTGTTCAAAAAGCGTAAATGATTAGGTGCCAAAGTCATGTTATCGTCGCTATCTGCATTTAATTAATACAATGAGAGCATCAGACGCCGATCTGAGGATGATCTTCACGCGTAAACCTATTCTATATAAACGTATCGATTTATGTATTCACGCTCCAATGATTTTACCTGCATAAAGCCCGGTCATTCCTGAGTAGTCACCAGTTAGCCCCGAGACTGAACGCATGGGTAGTCATATTAACGTTTCCTGATACATTACCGCAGCATCATATATTTGGAGTAACGTAAAGATTTTGATATAATTATTATGTAAAAAAGTTTTAAGTGGAAAAAAATTTATAGTTACTTATTATCACTCTCTTTTTATAGGTTTTCGTGGCTTGTTGATAAAACACAAGAAGATAATAAGGAGAAAATTCCTGAAGAAGTTTGATTTGGGAGAAAAGAGAAATCATAAAAGTTAAGATGGCTACCGTTGAAACCCCTCACGATATCAGCCTGTCTTCGCCGCTGCCAGTGAAGCAGGATTCCGGCGATCTTGACTTCATGGCGCTTACGATGGCGGCGCTGCGTCTGGTCAACCCCTGGACCGCAGACCCCAAGCCCAAGTGGACGCAGCGGCTGGAGCCGGGGACGCCCGAAGCTAAGGAGCGCGTTATAACCCTAGCCGAGGTGTCGCACCATGACTCGCCGCGCGACTGCTGGGTCGTCATCTACGACCGCGTCTATGACATCACCACGTTCTTAGATGAGGTAAACTTTATCTTAACTTTTAATGTCCCGTTAATTATAATTTAATAAGGTGTTAAAGTATATCCATCTCGTTAATTGATTTGTTACCTAATATCCAAATTTATATTTCTTCCTTAAACACAGCACGAAATATTATTCAAAAAGTATTCGTTAAAATCACGATAGGGTTGGCTGGCACAGCTGTCATGTACGTTTTGGTTCAGTTTGCTAATGAGAATGTATTGTATTGTTTCAGCACCCTGGCGGGATAGACGTGATGCTAGAGTACGCAGGGCAGGACGCAAGCACGGCCTACCGCAGCTCCGGCCACTCCAAGATGGCCGCCAAAGCTCTTGAGAGGTTCCTGGTCGGCGAGCTGCCCATGCACGAGCGCATGTACCGGAGGCCGGGCGGAATCCGGCTCAGCGATATCCCGGAATAACTATAAGCCGATGAGTTGATACCTTAAGTTGCCAACTCATCATTTATAACTATATTAACTTGTAAACTTAATAACTATTTAATACCTACTTTAGCTTAGTGATAAAAAATTGTCAAATAAGTACTCCGTTTTCTGGGGTTAAAGAATGTTTTTACCGGCTGTTGTTATCTGTTTCCAGTTATATTAAATAGAAATAACATTAATCACAGCTGCCGTTCGGTATTACTGTTAACCTTACATCTCATTGTCAGTCGTTTGGATAAGCGCTGTAAATGAAAACTTTGTAAGTATTATCTATGTAAGTAGTACGTCATGTATAACTTCTGCATTTATTTAATTTACATCGAATTACTTTAATTTAGTCAATATTTCACCTCAGTATTATGCTGGAGAATAATTATTAGGTATTGTCATAAGTATATTAAGACTTATTTCTTCATTTATTATTCTCAAAGTTCCTATTTTAATGAATATTCAATAAAGGTTTTGTATGTCTAAGCTACTCTTTACTTAAATAACAAATTCCTTACTTATCAACGCCTTGAACCTCGTATATAAACGAGATCTCCGGCAGGGAATAAGTGTTGATAAAACATTTGGGCATATTATAATTTGTATGATAAAACTGTACCATTTTAAGTTCAACTAACGTTTCAAACGAGTACAGGATTAAAAGCATCACTAGTGCAATAAGAAACAATGAAAGGAAATAGTTTAGGAGACTAATACAATATATTATTTTAATAAACGTATACACTCAATGCATTAGACACAATGATCAGGTTTTTAAAATATAAAAGTAATGCTCACCGCACACGGATTTTACACCTTTTTGCCAGATCTGGAAAGGAAAATATCTGTTATTATTGCGGTTGAGCTTATTTTTAAAACTAGGACTAGAATTCTGTACAGCAGTATAATCCTGTTCGAGGTCTCTCACAGATGTCCATGGGCGACATGGGATGGATGTACTGCAAGTTCGTATGTTTTTCTCATAATTTAAAAAAATATCTTGTATAAGCCTCTCATGCCTTGAGTTCGAACCCCTAACCCACAAATAGGCCTACATTTTATCCACTTTACTATCAAGCTTCATTTACAATACAACAATTTACAAACAATATTATTTGTCTGTCCACCGTAGGTAGGTAGGTATGCGAAAATTTTTATCAACTACTAAAAAGCAGGCAGAGCATGGAACTTTTTGATAACACTTGGACAATCATCCGCACTTTAAGTTTTCAATGAAAATATTTACGCAGATTTAACCTTAAACCGATTACATTGTTTTAATAAATACTATAACTACCTACGCAATCAAAATAACATCCAATTCGCACGTCATTTCAAGATCAACGAGGAACTTTTTTAAAAATGTGAATTAGATAGCAAACGACATGCAGCTCCACCCATCCGCTGCCGCCCATGACATCTGTGACAAACCTCGAATAGGACCGTAAAAGGAACTGGA
>DWLO01004119.1:0-10271 GCA_018245335.1 Dalla quadristriga | reverse complement strand
GCTACACTAAAGGCCTCTCCACAAAATAGGAGGATTTGCCCATATTCACCACGCTGGCAGGCAGGTTGGTGATCGCAGTAGATGGTAGTTGCTGCACCGAGGGCGATGCAGCCACGGGTAGAGGAGTGGTGGTGACAATTGTATTCCATTCTGCTCACCACACGGCACCGGGTTCTACGCTTACCCTTCAATATTCTTAGATTTTATATCTATTAGTATACGGCGCTATGAAGTCAGACTGAACGGTACATTGGTGCGGCATTGATCACTCAAAAACACGCTTCTTAGATAACATAATGCATTTTTAATTACAAAATTGCAATTACCAAGTGGTTAAGACCCCTTGGTAATGTACAAACAAATGTAAACTCTATGTAGTTTAATAAGTAAGGTCTGATTTGATCACATCTTTTCTAGATTCACGGGAATGTGAGATTTAATGTCAATTTTGTTATATCACGTATGTAAAAAAATATACAAATCGATTAATATATAAATCACGAATAAAAATTTATAAATCAGTCGTCTGATATATTTGATAATATAAACATGACAAACAATAGGACCAGCATCGTAAGTTTTAAATCAATTTAAAATGAATAGTTAAATTATTGAATTTCCAAACTGGACTCTCTAATTTTGTAACGAAGGATTTTTTTCAAATGGTTATTTTATTTTCAGTTTTTCGTCGGCGCCTTCATAATAGCTGGCACATTAGGCTCACAGGACAATCGGAGCAAGGAGTTTATGTCAGGAGTCTACGGCAGTACCTCAACTCTTCATGTCAAACAAAATGCGAAAGTGAATCCTTCAAATACCCACGATGGTCCAAAAACTTCGAACCATGCAGCCGTACTACTCCAGCCCACCGATGATCAAAACCAACCGATAGTTTACCACCAGCCGTCCAACCAGCAAGCTATACTGATAAGCGACCAACAAAACCAGAATCAGCAAACGCTTTTTCTGTCCAACCTGCCACAACAGGTTTTCGTGCCATCAAACCAACAACCAATAACGAATCAACAATCAATCCCGCATTCTTCAAACTTGCTGTACATTCAAAAGCCAGCTGAACAACAAACAATATGGCTGACGTCACAACCGAACAACCAACCGAACCAAATCTTTGTGAATCAGCCCTCCAATGTACAACCTAATCAACAAGTCATAATGTTACAACAGCGCCCAGATAACAGCCAAGTCGTCGTGAACCAGCCCTCGAACATGCCAGCAATCGTCCAAGAAGCCAACCAGCAAGGGTATTTATATATCTCATCGCAGCCGAACCAGCAGCATGGCCAACAAGGTACAATACAAGTGGTCAATAAGCCTATGACAGAACAGCCTAACCAACAGCAAATTTGGATAGCATCGCAACCCAACCAACCAGCGGTATTAGTGAACCAGCAAGCCAATCAGCCGACTTCTGGGCCAACTGACCTGCCAACGATGGTGAACATCGGTCAACCTGCTTTGAAACCAAACCATGGAAACGTTTTTATAGTACCGATAAATGAAAACGCAAGTCCCAATGCGCAACAGGGAAATACATATTATATTCCAATTCAACAAGGAATGTCCAATCCGGTGTATACTTTATCTGGACGAAAATAGTGCTGCATCTGTAGTATAAAATTAAACAGTACTAGTTACCTAGCTATTACCTAGTACCTATTATTACTTATTGTAAAGGATTAAGTGCTTAAATAATAAATTGCGGAATTAAAGTTGCATAATTTAATATTTTTCGAATAAAGGGAATGTGTTATTGTGTTGTGTACAAGGTATTGCTTGTGTTATTTTTGTTAAATGCATTCAAATGGCTCTATTAAAGGGATCTATACATAAAAGGGTCTTAACACACAATGCTTACGTTGTATTTAATTTAATTTACACAATGATTTTACATTTTTAGCAAATTAATAGTGTTGAAATAATAGGTAGATCCTTCCTTACCCACAACAAAGCCCACAACCAACCCGCAATCCTAGTGCGGGGGGATGTGAGTGTGAAACTGTTTAGCTGTTTATTTATTTAATTATGTTCCAAATTCGACCCCGACTGAAGCTGGGTGCAAGGTCGCGATACCTTTCAGATGTTTGTGTGGTCCGTTGTCGGTGCGGTCGTACTTACAAAAGATGAAGTCTTCAAGGGGTTTATTTTCAAATCGCGCGCCATAACCTAGTTTCTAATGTAGCGGTCTACCCCGACGACAGCATAATAATAATTATGTCGAAGCCACAAATTACTATATTAGTGGTAAGAAGGGCTTTTTGTTACACCTGAAAACTTGCGCTGCGACTTGGGAACGTAGCGCCATATTCATTGTAAGTAAGTTTATGTCAAGCCAAAGAGTATAATAATATATACGTCAAGCAATACAGCAAAAAAAGGTTGATGGCTTTGCGAGTTCATTCCTTTTGCTAGGAAATATTGTAATTGGCACTATTATCGTTGGACCTATCAGCCTTTACAGTGACCATGGTTAAAAAAGGTCAGTAGTCTATGGAATAAATACTGTTCTATAAAATAATACTCTGTCTGTGGATATCTGAACGCGATGCGAGTGAGCTGTCAAATCAGCACAGAATGCAATAATTTAAATGTTTATATAATAAAATAAACATTTATTACTTAAAAATGTCGTCTACAGAACCGTCTCAAAACAAAACATGGGAGCTCTCCCTTTATGAGTTGCATCGGACCCCCCAGGAAGTTATAACGGACGCTACGGAGATCGCGGTGTCCCCGCGAAGCTTACACAGCGAACTAATGTGTCCAATTTGCTTAGACATGCTAAAGAAGACGATGACGACTAAAGAGTGCCTTCACAGGTTCTGTTCAGATTGTATTATAACAGCTCTACGTTCTGGTAACAAGGAGTGTCCGACTTGTCGGAAGAAACTGGTGTCGAAGCGATCGTTACGACCAGATCCCAATTTCGATTTGTTGATATCAAAAATTTATCCAAGTAGAGATGAGTACGAAGCGCATCAGGAGCGGGTATTGGCCAAGCTGAATATGTCGCATTCGCAAGCGTCGTTAGTGAACTCCATCACCGAAGGAATAAAGCTGCAGTCGCAGAACAGACCTCAAAGAGCCAGGAAGACCATAGACGATAACAGTAACCCTTCAAATTCTAATGGTGCTACTGAGCCGACACAGAATGGCAGTAGTACGTCTGCTCCGAAAGATGGTGCCCCTCCTACCGGCAACCCTACTTTGCCTGCACAGTCCACTTCTAACCCAGCGTCGGTCAGGAGCACCCCATCGCCCGTGCCGTCCAACATCAGCTCCGTGTCAAAAAACACGAGCACCACTAAACGAGCGAAGTCAATTCTCACATCGGAACGCAGTGAGGAAAGTGAATCTAGTGATGGCAGGTTGGTACAAATCATCATATCCCTTGCCCAAAACAGATTACGGAGTACAGGTGTACTCTCAGGATGAGAAAGATTTTGCAACACTACCTAAGTACATTTATCAAAAGTCTACCTAAGCATTTACAATAATTGAAAATGATAGAATGAGGGGAGCAAGAGTTGCCAAATGTGATAGTATATTATGATCTAGGGTATGCTAGGAAAAAAAATCTAGGGGAAAAATCTTAGCCATATTTAAAAAAAAAGTATTTCAATTATGACAATCATGTCATTATTACAGTCATGATATCTTTACTCATACAAAGAGTTAAATAATAATAAAGCCCGTTTACTTCACATTACATTACACTTCAATTTACATTTCAAGTGATGTAAGTATTAATAGTATTGAATTAAAATTAATTGTTAGTTGTGTTAGTTTGCGGTATTTTGTTAGAGTTGTACCAATTTAAAAAAAAAAATGCTGTAAAATGCATTTACTTTGCACAAATGCATTGGGTCAAGGCCTCCTCCAACCTCTTGCACAACACTCTCTCTTTTGCGAGGGACATCTAGCCCCTGTCAGCAATCTGGGTTTAATCACCATACAGAGACCTACATTTGTGTAAATAAATACAAGCCTTTACACCGATAGGTATCTGTTGAGCTAAATAATGAGTAAAAATATTTGATATCACCATTTCACTAACATATGAATTTCAGGACAGAAGGTGAAAATTCAATGGACACAGAGGGTGAGGGGGAGCCGTTAAACCCAAATGAAATTGAGCTGGTATTCAAGCCGCACCCAACAGAGATGACAGGGGACAACCAGCTGATGCGAGCTCTCAGAGACAGCTCCGTGCGATACCTAAAAACTACTGCAAATGCTTCAGGTATAATACATGGCGTGAATAAGTTGATAACTTGATTTGCAGCCAAAGTTACATATGAACATATTCAGCATTAGAACAGATTGCTAATTGTACAAAATTACTTTGTAGTTACAACACATAATTGATGCGGTAACTATAATAGTAATAAGTAGAATAGTTTGTATAAAGCTATTAAAAATCCTCCATCTGTTGCATTCCAGTGGATCATCTAAGCAAGTACTTAGCAATGCGGTTGACACTTGACCTGGACGCAGAGTTGCCGGAAGCCTACAGGCTACTCAACTTCTGCATATACGTGACACCAACCCCTGGCCAGTTTGTGCCACTGGCTGGCTCTCAAACCCTGAGACAGATAAATGATAAATTTTGGAAGGTAAACTTATTCTTTATAATCTCCAACACATTACCAGCCCACTACTGACCACTAGTCTCCTGTCAGAATGAGAAGGGTTAATATTAATAATAATAAAGTTTACTTTCGACCATCTCAGGCTCATAATCATATTCTTAAATTAATAATTTATATAAATTACTAATTGAAATAAATTATAAATTACAACATTACATCAAATTACATTATTACAACAAATATAATCAAAATACACAAATTACAATTACACTTATTAAATTACATTGAATTATATTTAAGTATTAATTCATATTATTAGTTAAAGCTGTCCTAGTCCTTTTTGGCTTTTCCATGCCGTGATGAAAATATCTTAGAAGGAAGTCTTATTAACAGTTAATGTTTATGGCAGTTAGGAAAATTAAACACAGGCAGTAACCTATTGTAAGTGAGAGTAATTAGAAAAAATAAATTGTTTCTGCACAGGCAACAACAGATAATGTGCAGTGCAGTCTTATCATTTCACTTAATATAAACCTTATCAGTGCTAATTTATTATTAATTGTGAATGTTTCTTTGTTCCAGGTCAACAAACCTCTAGAGATGTACTACTCATGGAAAAAGACCTAGATTTAAATATAACATTAGTAGTTTTAAACATGGCGTAAATGTTAGATATTGTTTTAAGTAAATACTATGAATATTAATAATTAATTAATAATATATATAATTAAGTATATCATATGAATATAATATTATAATATCTATACAGATTTATTTTCTACAGACACAGACTCTTTAATGTGATGTGAAATAATTTTATATTAAGTTACGTGTAGAGAGAGAAATTATTAAGTTGATGAAGGGTGAATTCTAAAAGAAGACAACAGGCCTCGAAGTTTGCTTTGCAATTATTTTGCAATTGGAATTTTGAATCTATCAAGCATATTCATTGCTCTTTTATCAATATATTGTTGCATTTTAAGTAGGAACACCCGAGATTGGGTACATTGTTATTTTTAACATTAAAAAAAAATTGATATATTTTTGTACAGCCGTTTTATACTACCATTAGTGTAGTTGCTATTATGTATTAAAAGTAATTCATTTTTAGCAATATTTCCTAAATGATTATATTTTATGTAATTTTTACCAATAATAGAGTGGTTGAAAATGCTTGGAACTAAGCCAGTAAGAAAATTGTAATTTAACCTACAATTTTAAAATCTATATGAATACATTAATGTACAGCATTCAATTTTAATAAAATACTTCTTTTTTTATCACACATCGTTTTTTATTCATTAGAATATTTGGCGTAAGGGAAATAAAAAACCTTTTACAGGCATTAAAAATGTATTGTTAGTCAAAAAATATTGCTTTGTACTAAAAGTGTATCACAAAAGGAAATTAACATAAACAAAGTACCACATAAGTATACCGTGAATAATTACGTAGGTATGTACTCCAAAGTTACGAAACTAGTTATTAACAACACATACAAGAAATACCTAAATAAATAAAGAACTGCAATGAAGGTAGGAGGATAAACCGTCGTGCTTATTATTGCGACGTCCATTATTGGGGTGCAGTGGCGCGAAATTTCAAATCGCTTCTCAGCTCATAAAAGCAAGGCACAGTATAGGTTTTTTTTACGTCATTTTACTTAGAGGGAGTAAAGTGTCTTCTGAATGCACTATATTCTGTTCTAAGCGTTTTAATCGTTTCTGTTCTTAATAATTTTAAAGCATCAGTCATTTCTTCTTTATTATCGGAACTCCGTGCAGTGAATAGTCTTTCCATTAGTGCAAAATCAAGCTCTTCTATCAGTTGCGCCTCATCCAGCAAGCATTCTAAAGCGAATTCTTCATTTTCAACCTTTTTATTAACTATTTGGTCGATGTGTTCCAACAAATCTAATTTTCGACGGCCGTCTCGCATTCTGCACGTTCTCATAAAATTCCTGAAGAGCTTCCTTCCTTTTTCGTCGCTCAAAACATTGTCCACCTTATCCGTGAAACGATCCAAGTCTGATTTTGTTACATCTTCGCTGGATCCGCACGGAACGAAACATTTCTCCATACCTGTGTAATTTGCGTGACATCTCCACTATTCTATGCCATTTTCCTTAATCGATCTTTTCATTACAATACGCACGCTCTTGATTCGTGAAACATTTTGGATAAAATTGATTTTCATTAACCACAGATGTAAAAAAGTGAAAACAAAACAGTAGGTATGATACGCGGTGATTCACCTTAGCCTTTGGCTCAAAAGAAGAGTGAGGTTAACTTCAAAAATAGTTATAAACGTCACTCACAAAGCACAACACTACACTCACGACTGAATCGATTTCGTGCGTAAATAAACTGCGCAGGCTTGTGCGCAGAGCACCTCCGCTATCTTGTTGGTATCGTATCTATAGGCGAGTGCCGAGTGGTGCGATATAATTTGCTGCTCAAGGAAACTTTATATCTACGCACGATTTATCAACGGTTCGTAGCTACTTGAAAGTTCCACAACACACCTAATTCTTTCTACTACAAAATTAACAGAAGGTATGAAATATCACAGTGAGTGTGTAGTTTGATCGTAATACTCGTGAAGAGATTACGTCACGCCAGCCAGGTGAAAAAAACGACTTGACCTCGCCTCGGCTAGCACTCATTCATGGGAAATGATTCCATCAAGGCAGCGCGAAAACAATGGCTCGTGTCGTATTCGGAGCAGTGCCCCACAGACAGACCCCCTTACTGCTACTCGCTCGCCACATACCTAGGTAAAATGTGCGACGAATAAGTAATTTAATCTACACACATACGATGACCAGTTTTCGCCAAAACCTGTTATAAATTCCAGGTACGTACGTCCCTGTCGGAACTTCCTTTGTGTACTCTACTCTACTGCTTACCAGAGCATGTCTAGTCTTTTGAATTTTACGTCGATATTGTTTTTGGATATTGTTCAACATCAATTTAATTGCTCTTAAATATTAAATATTTTATACATCAATTTGCAAAACTGACAATCAAACGGTTAGGTCAATGCACCCAAACTGACCCGCGGTTACTGTCTATACGTGTCAGCCAGTGGCTTTCCATCCTTATTGAAGATTTGGGCCTCCATTACTATTAAAATCATATATATTCGAAAACGACTACATAAGTGAGGTTCGAACCTCCGACCTCCGAGCAGAGGTCGATATCTTAACTACTCGGCTATTACCGCACAGTTTTTGACTGGAGTCAAAATTCATACCTACATTTCTTATTATAAACATGAAATATTTTATTTCTTTACCCTTTATTGCTATTTCCTACAATGGGCGGACGGCATTCTCAACAAGTCGACCCGTAATGTTGAGCCGGTTCGGTCATCTCACGATGTTAAAACCTGTAGAATAACATTTTTCAACAATTGTGTTCCGGTCGGAAGGCGTGGATGCCGGTTACACTTATACCAGAGGCTTATCTCAGTCCTCAGGGGTAGCAACGCATCTGTGACCCGCCTTAAAAAGGATAATTATTAACTGGACGATTAAGACGGGGTAGGAAAACATCGTGCGGAATCCTGCATGCCTGAGAGTTCTACATATTGTTCTCAAATGCGTGCGTAGTCCAGCAGCCCGCAGATGGCCAGCGTGGTCGCCTAAAGCCGTCTCATTTAGATTAGAGACCGTAGTTAGTGGGCCAGTGATTTTTTGGAATAAGTTACATGTGACGTTACATATTTCTAATAAATGGTACTTTTTAAGCACTCCAGGGTAACTTTTGACAAGAGTCAACTGGCAACACTTGACTTGACTGTAGATGTCAGAATCTGACAGACAGAAGTCAGAATCCTTGAATGAAACTTGAAAGTTGAATGAAGTCGGGCAAGCGGCGCTAGTCGGTCGGCCATTTTGTTGGTTTTCCCGTGATAGTAACACGTGTTTTGTAGGTTATCACTATTACTTAATTGTTTTACAGTTTTCCAGCAAATTTTGCAGTGATTTTTATTTTTAACTAACTACTACGCATTTCAGGTTGCCATTATGGTCGTTACAAAGAAGCCTGCGCCTAAAAAAGGCCAATTGCACCAGAAGACTGGCAAGAAGGGAATCAAAGGCGGGAAAATCCGTGGCAAGGGACAAAGGAGGAAGATCAGCCTAAAGTTTACCATTGACTGCACCCATCCCGCCGAAGATAGCATCCTTGACGTGGGTAACTTTGAAAAATACCTGAAGGAGCGCGTCAAGGTGGAGGGGAAAACCAACAACCTGGGCAATCACGTTGTCATCGCTCGGGATAAGACTAAGGTGGCCATCAGTGCAGGTGTGTACTTCTACATTTATTTGACCCATTTATTTGCAGAACATACTTTCAATACTACTGGTCTCAAATACTTATAGATCGTTCCATCCTGATAATGGAAAGTGAGGTTATCTTTGCAACAAATTTATTTCATACAATGTTGTAATAGTTGAATTTGAAGCTAGTTTCTTCAACCACCGAGCTTAATAATTGGAAAGTAGGCGATTACTCTAGGCTAGAATTTAATAGTTCTCATAAATACAAAATGCTCTTTTTTTCTATTCCAATATTATTATGGTATTAAGGATTTTAAGCTTGACTGCATGGCTCCAGCAGGCCATAGACATGCGGCATGCTGGTTTAGTATGGGTTAGAAGACATTGTGGGTTCCCATAAATTTGAGAACATTATAAGTGAACTCTTCGGCATCCAGGTTTCCTCACAATGTGTTCCTTCACTCAGTTCTGCAATAACTTTGACATTTAACTTTCCATTTAAGTAGTCGTAAGAGAAGTATCATATTTATTTTCAGACATTCCCTTCTCCAAGCGGTACTTGAAATACTTGACAAAGCGTTACCTCAAGAAGAACAACTTGCGTGACTGGCTGAGAGTTGTGGCTTCCGCACACGATTCCTATGAGCTGCGGTACTTCAACATCAACGCTGACAGCGACAATGAAGAAAATGAAGATTAAACTGTTGCTAAAATAAAAGTAATTTTAAATTATGTTTTATTTTATTTGAAATGTTGGAGTCAGTTGTAAATGCCTTTGGTCAATGACCATTCAGTGACCATTAGCCCGGCTCAAGGAGCTGTAGAGACGCCTTCTCTATAGTCCACTTGAGTAATTCCTGTCCGGCGCGTCCACGTCGCGGGGGTGGGCGCCGCTCGCTCCAGTAGGCCGGGGTGAGACGGTGGCCAAGTCCGGCAGGGACCCTCACGTGGGGTATAACACGATCAATTCAATGTATGATAATGAAATTAACAAATGATTAGTATTTAGGAACAGTTCTGTTAGAACTACTGAGTTAATTTTTCTCGGTAGTATTTCTTAGTAGTTGTCTCAAAAGGCACACTCTTGCACAGAACTACTGTGTTGGGCGCAGCACGACGACTTTTTTTATTTACAATATCAGGATTAACATTTCACATTAACTGGTATTTAATATATCAATCTGAAAAACCTAGAAGCTTATTAATTTTATTATGATAGGTTCTGTTCTATTACCTACTAGTAATAAAACTCAAGTTTGACTACACGGGAAGCTCTGGGGAAATAGGTCTCACCTAAATTTATTGTAACGTGAGCAATAAAAAAGTTATACGTACGTAACATTTTATTTCGTTTGGTATATATTATTTACATAAAT
>DWLO01004118.1:0-10271 GCA_018245335.1 Dalla quadristriga | reverse complement strand
TCGAACATTCACGCGTACGAAGTCGCGGACGCTCCCTAGTATTATATTGCAATAGTGGCTGGGCCTGGCATAAATCCACTAGCGCAGCATGCTGGCCAAGGACGTGCAAGAAAATTTATGTTGTTTTGTTGTATTTTAAATTGCTCGCAATGAAGAAAACCGTAGACGAACAAAAGTTACCGTCATAGCTCGCAGAGTAAGCAAGCTGAAATGGCAATGGGCAGGCCACGTCGTTCGATGGACTGAAAACCGATGGGGAAGAAAGGTCCTCGAATGGAGACCACGACTCGGAAAAAGGAGCACGGGCCGCCCTTCGACCGCTGGATTCAGATGGCACAATACCGGTCAGGGTGGCGTCGATTATGGGAGGCCTATTTCCAGCAGTGGTCCTCTAAAGGCTGCTGGATGGATGAATGGGTTTATGGATGGATTTTAAATTGTATTGTATTGTATTAATTTATTTTGCTTTGGGTTGTATTTTAACTGAAATAAAGATATTTATTATTATGTCGCCGTTGGGATCATCGGAGGACACGTTATTCAGTTCAAAACTAAGTACCTATATTATTACCAATATTTCTTAATTTTAGTCGTGAATTGGCACAAACGTCACCGTACTATGAATCTCTTAAGAAGCGCGATGTCGAAGTGCTGTTTTGCTATGAAATGTACGACGAGTTGGTACTGTTAGAGTTAAAGGAATTCGGTGGACGAGCTTTAGTTTCCGTGGAAAATGATATGCAGAAAGACGCAAATGAAAATGCTGAAACAATCATTGGTATGACTTATTTTTATAGCAATAGTAACAGATTCTATTCTTTATTGTAATTAAAAGGTATCGGAATAAATTATTCGTAAATTCATTTAACAGGTAGCGACGACTTACAACAGAATCAAGTGAACGATCTTGTAACATTTTTGAAGACTAATTTGTCCGGAAAAGTGTTCGATGTGCGCACCACTCAGAAACTGGACTCCCATCCGTGCGTGATCGTAGTCCCGGAAATGGCGGCAGCTCGACACTTCATTCGCACGCAAGCGCAGAACCTGAGTGAGGAGAACAGATTTGCATTGCTCAGACCGCAACTCGAGATCAATGCTAAGTAAGTGAATAGAAGATACATTTAAGCATGCCAACTAACAAACGGAGAGAAATCAAGTTTGGTTGCAAGCTGAATTGAGTTATGTCAAACGTATTAACATTGTTTTTAGCAGAAAGCGATATTCCAATAGTCCATAGTAGTACTTACTTGTAAATTTATTACTTTTACTCGGGTAGATTAAAAAATTACGACACGGATTTGCCACAAATCCCTCCACCAATCCGCGCTGGAGCAGCGTGGTTGAGTACGCTTCAGGCCTCCTCAGTTGCGTGGACAGTCCTGGGGCCTTCAGTAGGTCGCTAATGTATTGTAGAAATTCCTTAAAAAATTATAATTGTTTTTAATTCCACAGGCACCCGATAGTTAAAAAATTGCACAAGCTACTATCCAGTGACAAGGAGTTAGCAAACATGGTCGCCCAACAGCTATTCTCCAATGCAATGGTCACAGCTGGCTTAGTGATGGATCCTAGGAATCTAATTACTAATATTAATGAGCTCTTGATAAGAGCCTTGGATAAACACTAGTTGTAATATTGCACATTAAAGTTGTTACTTAAAGTTCAAGGCTTAATTTATTTAAACACATAAATTGATCTGTCTATACGACTACAGAAGGAGAGGATGGAAAGGACTTTATTATTACATAGACAACTATATAAATATCTACATCTGGATGGTTTCTGTTCCAAATTGATTCATAGCTATTATTTCCCCAGAGTAAACAGGGGAGCATATAGTTATTATTTTTAGCCATTACTCTTTAGTTATGTCCTACCTTAATCACATAATTTATGTTCCATTTGGTCTTATATTAGTACTTACTTATATTATAAATGTGTAAATTAGTTTGATATGCCTTTACGGCTAAATCATGCAACCGATCTTAATAGAATTTGGCAGTGATAGATGTCACGGAGAAGGTCGTAGGATATTGATCTTATAACGCGGACGAAGTTGCGGGCAACAGCTAGTATATTTATAATAGTATAGTAGTACATAATAGTAGTATATTTAAAGTAGTTTAAAGCCACTTTGACTTTGGGTCGTATTCAATGACGCTAAAAGACAAAGCCAAACAACAGCTAGTAGTTAAAAAAACCGTTATAAAATCGTTCTCGTAGAATATAGTATAGGTAGAACTATTCGGAAATCCCCACTGCAGGGCAGGAGTCTACCCCGTGATAGTCAACTATTAAAAAATAGTGTTCTGAGAACTGATGCTCACGCTGACTCAACGTAAGATCTATTATTTAATCTGTAGTTAGATAGGACGGTTCGGATAGTTTAAATCTTTACATTTTAGCATGGAAGTAATAAGAACTTACTAGGTACTTCCATAGTTTTTGGGTACTACGACTTATTAGTTTAATGTATAATATTATCTACCATTCATCAGAACAGATTATTCCATGCCATCATAATTTATTGACCAATTAGAGGGCAGATGCTATGTTTATGTTGGTATTTTAATAACATTACTTTTCCGTCCCGTACATTATGTGTATTCTACATTAAAAACGCACGTTATTTCCGCTAAGAATTTTAAAATAACCTAAAATAAAAAACATATTTTTATTTCAGTGGTTAAAGCATTTTGCAAAAACAAAACGTCAATCAATTTAATCGACCGTTCGACACAGAGTATCTATGTTATCACACAGCAAAAACGGGGTCGCCAGTTTAATTTTTTTTCCGCATAATTTAGGAAACTCAATATTTAAGGGGAAGAACACTTATTTCTGCGCACATTGAAGAAGTATGAATAAGTATTTTTTGGGTCGAACTTCAGGAGTTAGGTCACAGGCAAAAGCAAACGAGCATGCAGTCCAACCAACCACTGTATGAGGTTTTAATATAGTTCAGAAGACCAAGTACAAATTCAGGCATCATATTAATTAATTACTATCACCTATTATTGCACCATTACACCACAATGGGTCTTCACTCAGCATAACTCGATGGTACCATAAAGAGCCAAATTGCAATTGTAAGTGATTGTCCTACTCGAAACTGGTCACAGATACGTTGCTGTCCCTGAGAAATGAGGTGGTCGCCTCTTGGATAGGTGTAACCGGCATCGTTAACCGTATTCAGGCTCTACCACCTTCAAATAGTTTGGTTCCGTGCTCCTACTTAACGTTACTATTGATGTTTGGTTGAGATACTTGGCAGTTACGATATAATTGCTTGAGAATTTTGTACTGAGAAAATAAAAAAGAGTTCTAAAAGATTTCTCCCCTAGCTGCCAGTCGCGTTCGGTCGGCTTATAATGATCAAATTATAAGATTGGAACGCAAAATCTTAAATGAACCCTAAACATAATGAATGAATGAATTAACAACAGGTTCTTCCTTTTCCAAAAATAGTTTAATGTAAATTAATTACCAGATGAGTTCTCTCAAGGATGCTGCTTAAGCGCCGTGCATCAAAATATTTAGGGGACGTGCAACATGTATTTACTTCATATAAATAAAAAAGACCTTTCTCGATCTTCACTTATAAAACAATTAATAATGTTCATTTTTTATTTCATTCAATAATATTCAAACAAAATATATGCGACCGCCACGACAAAAATAAAACTGAGGAAATTATAAAAACTTTTATGGTAACACTGGACAAACAAAATAGATGCGCGGCACCGGCGGCAAGCGTAACGTGTTGGTGTTGAGTGTTTATAATTTACGTTTATTTCTACGTGCAAATTTACGTATTTTATTGAATTACATAGTTAGTCATACTGTGAAATAATCAAAAGCACAATTTTATTGTGATTGATCTTTTCATCTTTTGTTGCATCTCAACCATCTCCTGCCCGGCGTTTGAATAGGGCCAAATGTTTTAGTAGTTCTTCATGGTTCGTTTCGTTTACTGCCATTTTAGTGTATGAAAAAGCTATCGCCCGTCTTTGAAATTGGATATAGCTACTTCTTACTCTTAGGACGTATTTAAAGGCAAAGATATATTCTATTCATGTGTTTCGCGTGATAAAGCGAACCGTCAGCCATGAGTACCACCGAAATAAATAAAGTGGACAATGAAGAAGATAGTAAGACTTTGGATAAGCAGCAAATAGAAGCTGAGGAGAAGGAAATGATGCTGAAGAACGAAAACGAAAATGCGGAGGACCCCTCGGAGCAGAAGACTGACAACGAGGGCCTCGTGAAAGCCGCGCTGTCGGGCGACGTGACGGAACAAGGTCGCGAAGTGAAGCCTAAATTCATACCGATCGGAGCCATCAAAATGCCGGGTTTCTTTACTCGAAACACTGAAAAGGACAAGTCAAAGGTGAGGCCTTTATTTTTGATAAGCAGAACCGTGGTTTGCATTAGTCTTTTGGGTAGGTACCGCAAATTTGAAGTAAGGTAGAGCGAGGCACGTCACATTGCTTTAATCCCGTTATGCAGCTCTTATTCAACCCTTTTAATGTAGATACATGGAGATATGGGTTTTGTTTCTTGTGTAATGTAACTAATGAAATTAAGAGTTACAAAATAGGTTTAAAAATCATTTGACATAATTGCCCCGCTCGACAGCATCTTACTAATATTATAAATGTTAAAATTAGTTTGTTACTCCTTCAGGGGTAAATCATAAAACCAATCTTCATAGAATTTGGTAGAAAGGTAGTTCGAGTCATGAAGTTATTTATAGGATTACTAGATCACGAATAAATATACAGATCCCATGGCAATGAACTTATCATAAATGAAAATCTGACAAAGTTGCAGGCAATGGCTAGTGATGTCATAATTTCCCACTTTGTTCTTGCGTCAAAAAACTATCTATTAAATTTTGTGGACCAGTACGTTATGACCTTGCCTGTCCCCTTTGCTACTTGCTTTGTAAAGTGGGTGAGTGTGTGTGGTTTGATTCCCAGCCAGAGCAAACATTTGACAATAGTAGAGAAGAAGTAGAAGTGTCTGCTTTAGGGTTTTAGTTGTTTTTAGGGATGTCTTGTATGTATTAAGGAAATCTAGTGCAGAACTTTATTAAAATTTGTTAGGTAGTCTATAAGTTACATTTTTATTGATGATTAAAGGGCATTTATCGTACTTCATGAACTACAAGCACTGCGGTTGTCAATTACATGAGACAGACAACTATATTAATATAAATACTTTTTGATTGTCTTGAAGAGATGTCTATTTAGAGATAAGTCTGCCAATTTATTGGACTTCCAGTTTCAATAATTGCCAGTGTCAATAATTGGCATACAATAAATGAACTTTGTTTTTTATTGTAAAGATATGAATGTACTTTAGGATGAGGAAGCAATCGAGAAAGAAAATGAAATTGAAAAAAGTGCTGAAAAGGCTGAAGATGAATCAAATCCAAAACAGAAATTCAAGTTTTTACAAACTATCACACAATTTCTCCATCGGCCCCAAACTGAAACAGGTATGTGTTGTTTGATTCTCAATTCTACAACAACAAAAAAGTGACAAATATACACCAGTATCAAACCTCAAATAGGACTAGCTAGCTAGCTAGTTTAGCAAATATAAATTGTTTGGTTTAGTATTGTCAAAAGTGCAAAATGACGAATGGCCGAAATATCAAATAACACAGTGGTTTGTATGAAACAAAAGCACATGGAAATATAGGCGCTTTGGATATTCCCATATCTTAACATCTTGTGGCTGGTCTTTTTGCACTTTTTAAAATATGTGACAACTATATTAATCTCTATCATCCTAATTTCATTGTTTGCCCATTTTAAAAACAGTCCTGTACATTCAGAGTTGTTGATTGCATTGCTTCTGTAGATAAAAAAGATGATGTCTTGTATGAATACCACCAGTAACTGATTGAATTTCCTTGAAAAACAATTGCTTCCCTGCAGAAATAGGTATGGCAGTAGTATTGTCTCACTGAATTGAATCCTTTACTGGCTGCAACCCTATTATTATATGGTACATTGCTGGGAGTAAGTAAATCATGAGTGGGTAACATGGAACATACTCCACTATGAGAATGCCGCCTTTATAGTTAGGCTACAGCTTAGCTACCAACATCTGAGAGAAATGTCTTCAGTCAAAGTCTGTGACCATTTTAATTGTGGCTGCAACCCACAGTGGCCCCCTGCAGGACAAGAGTCTCTCCTTACAACTGAGGAGGCCCGGAGTTTTCTCCACCACACTTCTCGAATGCGGAGTGGTGGAAATGTTAGTGGCCAACCTGAGTGTCGGGCATTCTTAGGCCGCCTGAAAGCCTCGCAACAAAGCCTAACGACTGATATGTAAAGATAACAACCATGACCGATGGTTTTACGTGCCCTTCGAAGCACTGAAGCACTGTAGAAATTTTGTCACAAGCGGTCACCCATTTAACTACTGGCCGAGACTGGCACTACTTAAGTGTTGAACCACGAGCAGTAGTATGTATATGATGTAAGACAGGAAGTTTGTTAGGTTACTGGGTTGCATTTGTAATGTTACTTGTTTTAAAGAATGTGAAGTTGGACTCAGTCGACTTATCGCAACAGGAACCAGAATTTTTCTGCATGCCAGCTAGATTATTACAAACCATCTCTTTGTTTATTACTTAATGTTCAAAGCTTTGCTGCTGATTATATTTTCTCATGTTATTTTACTAGTCTTTATTTGCTGATATATTTTAACACTCAATTTACTGTAACTGAAATCACATTCTTTGTTAATCAATTAAAAATATGCACTTAATATACATAATACATTGAGGATAATACACTGTCTGAAATTTACACAATGTACTGACAATAGATACGGAATCAAATTGAAATGGACTCGCCACCAATTCATACAGACACATGCTTTTGAGCCTCAGTGAGGTTGTATTGTATCCCAACTTGAAGAATAAGATACTACATAAACATAACATAAAGATTTTCCCATCCACTTTGTATATACATGCTGAATCTCTTTAATCTCATCTCTGCCAGCCAAAGAGTAGCCACTTCTTTCTTCGTCTGAACGTCAAGAACGTCTGAAAGCACTTTTATTTGCGGGAGGGGGGGAAAAATACACCTATGCAAGGGGCGACCATCTCAGACCCCAGGAGTAGCAATGCATCGGTGACAAGCTTCTAATAGGGCTAAAACTAATTCATACTAACTGGACAATTGCTAACTTATACTAACGGGACACACATACATTAACACTATCCTCCTAATGTCTATTACTAACACATACTAACCGACTAATATTCCTATTAACACCTAATACCGGATGGTCTTACTACACTACAGTTAGTGTGGCCACTTGTGTCTACTGCTACTTTCATCCCATATATACATAAAAATGTCGCGCGAATATGTTGCCGCCGCATCTTATATGCATATCCGCATAGCACAGAGGTTAATGCCCCGTCATGATACTTAGCTTGCGGAAGATCTAATGAAACGGATTTGTGAACGCAATCCTAAAGCATCACATGGGTATCTAACTATATGCATAACGTAGCATATATTATAGTTTTATTACATTTATTGCAGATGGTACTAACCAAGGAAAAAAACCATTTGGTATGTTCAATGTGAAATATCCCAAGATGTTTCAAAAGCGTACAGCCGCAGCAGAAGCCACTCTGGCCTCCATGGAAACACTTGAAGATAAAATCGACACACCAAACGATGGAATGGAAAATGTTAAATTGGATATCACTGTAAGTGAATGCTGTTACAAAGATGCAATCTAAATACATCTAGGTTCTACTAACGTATAGTTTAATAAACTGCATTAAATAATTGACGGAACGCAATTATAAATGTCAAATATATAATGTATTTTTCTTCGTAGCAAGATAAAAAAAATCTAATGCGATCGACAGAAAACACAGTCTAGCTTTGTTGTGAGTGGATGGAAGAATCACTTTTATTTTTCGGACTGCAGCAACTTCTAATACCCCGTGTGCCTTTCGTACTCCTTGAAACAGCTTCACAACTAATTCTTTCGTGACCCTCCGAATTACGTATTGGAGTTTAGTACAAATAGTACATTGTATTTCTAATTAGGTTATAATTTTTTTTAATACCTAAATTATTTATTATCAGTTATTATTTATTTACTTTTTGTGTTATTTTATTAAAGCCTAATATTATCTTTCTTTTTCATAAAATATAGGAACCAGAAGAAGGCAAAGTCGCTACTAGGCTTCCACTAAAAGAAAGAATTCGGCAGAAGAAATTTATCATGGGTGTGTACACTTACTCGTTCTTCTATAATATTTTAAAATACAATACACACTTATACATATCACACTAACGCACCCACATGCACGCGCGTGCCCTCACAAAATCACACTGCTTTAGGTTTAAATTTGTATTTGCCTTTTTCCCTATTAACTACTAGGTAAACAAAAAAATTGAATTATATTTAAAATTACCACAATTTTATTGTCAACCATGATAAAGATTCTCAATTTTTAAATTTACAACAATTGAAAATGTTTGAATCTGCGAGCGAGAGAGGTGTAAAAGGTGATTGGTCTTAAGGCCTCGGGTGTTTGGAAAACTTTAGACCACTACTTGGCTACTATATTCACTAATCTGATATTTTAATAACGCGGCTGAGTATGTTCCACTGAACCTACATACAAGAGAGACCCTTTCCTGAGCAGGGGGCAATGAAAATTGGTTGCAGTCATAACACTTATCAAATTGATTTTTAAATGCGGTATTTTTACAATTTTTATAGGGTTCATACTACCTAGAGTTAAAAAGTATGTTCGAAATATCTACTAACAACTGGCTATTAATCACCACATACTTTATATAACATTTGTCCTTCTTTCACGCTGCAACAGAGTCGACGTGATTTTTTGCATAGATCTAGTTTATGGACCGAAGAGCGACATAGGCTACTTTTTATCCCGAAAATATTCACAGCTCCTGTGGGATAGTAGACGTAGGAATCTTACGCGGGTAAAGTCCCGTTTTACATAATAGGGTATATTCAATTATTTTTGTTTCGAAATATCGGTCTGACATTCAATCTAAACCATTATTTTCTTATTTAATTTCTTTTTAATAGCAAAAATGAATAAACGAAATGTGCAAAACAGACGATCGAAACTTGCAAACGCAACGCCATGTTTAGAATTAAATGTGACGTTGTCGCTCGTGTCAAGGTGTAGACGTTTGTATGGTCTTTGGGTTACGATTTTAGGGTCTTGTGACGTCATTCTAACCGCGCGAAAAATGGCGGCGTTTAAACAGCTCACACTAATTTGAAACATTTTCAATATAATTTATATTTTTGATCATTCTATAAAGATGTAAACAGTGATTTAAAAAAATAATAAATTACATGTATAACGCACTCTTTATGATATACTGGCTCAACTCAAAAAAGTATATTTTTTGGAAAATGAAATAAATCATTCTGTAAAATTTTCCGGTGCAAAAACCCATTAAAACGAAAGAGCGCTATGTTACGCTGTGCTAACACAAGGCGAATTTCTTTATAATTTCAATTTGGAATCATAGATGTCGTTGACAGAAGCCTGTAAGTATGCGTAACTCGATCCGAACCTATGTCATATTAGGTCTGTATATCATTAAGCGTGTGATATACCCCATTATAAGTGAAACGTGCCCTACAGATGACATCATGGTGTGTGTGGTGGCGCTGGTGGTGTTGCTGGCGGTCATCATCGGCATCATTGTGGGCGCGCGCGCTGGCCCGCCGGCCGAGCGGCCCCTGCGCCTCGGCCGCTACATCACCACCCTCACCACCTGTGGACCTGTTGAAGGGTAAGTTTTTAAAAAATGTTATTATGATAGCAAACCTTGCAGCTCCACCCATCCGCTGTCACCCATGACATTTGTGCCAAACCACGAATAGGAACGTAAAAGAAACTGGGGATGTTAGTCCAGTTAGTATAACATGTTAATAGGAATGTTAGTTGGTCAGTATTCGTTACTATATGGACTATGGGAGAAAGTACTGTTAGTGACTGTAAGTTGTGTTAGTCGGTGTTAGTGATAGTCCGGTTAGTAGTTAATAACAGTCCTTTTCGAAGCTGATCACAGATCCGTTGTTACTTCTAAGGACTGAGATGGTGGCCTCTGGTATAAGTGTAACGGCTACCACACCTTTCCGACCGGAACGCAATTGTTGTAAAACAATTATTCCACGGCAGAAATAGTTGTGGCGGTGGTATCGCCCCGGACGAACTGTATTCA